>CAVNYN010273097.1:0-12565 GCA_963692815.1 Nyctanthes arbor-tristis | reverse complement strand
CAGCTTTTCAGATCAAGGAAGGCGAAATCCTGTTCGGGTACCAACCGTTTGCGACGAAGGACTCGAGGATCTTCGACCGGGCGCAGGAATTTTTGCCGCACAGGTTCGTCGGTGAAGAGGGGGAAAAACTGTTGAAGCACGTGGTGTGGTCTAACGGGCCGGAATCAGAGAGGTCAACCATTAATAATAAACAGTGCGCCGGTAAAGATTTTGTAGTGTTGGTTTCACGGCTGTTGCTAGTGGAGCTGTTTGTTCGATACGACTCGTTTGATATTGAAGTGGCGGCGTCACCACTAGGGGCCGCCGTTACTCTAACCTCACTCAAAAGAGCCTCTTTTTAAACAAAAAATGTTAAAAACCTTTCTAGACCGTTCATTGGCACGTTAGCTGTGAGAATTGTTGTAAAATGCACTTTGAAATAGTTGGTCATACATAAATTTAGTGTTCTTATTCTTTATAGTTTGGTGATATAAAAATATATATCACCAAGGACGAAATAAGTTTCCAGATGGAGTAATGGAATTTTTTTTCATTAGCTTTAGGCCATTATTCTTTTGTCTATTTTTACTAAATTTTAGCTACATATTAGCAGCAACAGGTTGCAATAAGAACAAAAGACGACATCTCATAATTTAGATTTTCATTACATCAAAAAATAGTCACGAGGAAGATAAAGAAACAATACTAGAACTAACTCCAATTGAAGCATCAACCGCTTGTGGAAAAAATCCTATAAACTGAATAACTATAAATAAAGAGTAATGCTATTTAGCACCACTGGTACTTGACACCATATCAAGGTGACACTAAATGATAAGTTAAATTAAATGGATCATTTATTTATTCATTTAATTCTACTTATCATTTAATAACACATTAAATGTCACCTAGACTAGTGTAAAATATCACTAGTGCTACATAGTATTATTCATAAATAAAATGTAAATTAGCGGCTGTGTTTTTTTTAAACGATAACATGGACTGACCCACTGACGATAAGCTTACAGGGAAATGGAAGACTCGCCCACGGACTATGGGCTTACATCAATCAAATTTAAAAGATGACTCACCCATGGACACTGGGCATCCAAGACAGTCACAAACACAACAAACCAGCTTGTTTTGGACAGACAAAAGAGGCCATTAGTTAGATGAAAATCTCATACAGATCTTCAGCCATCTAAAGCCCAAGGTGGTCAGAGACCCGGCTCAAAACAAAGCAAAAAGGAAGCAGAATCAGCAAACTGAGCGAACGAAGCAGCAGCAACGGAAAGTAGGGGAAAACATACGCCAAAGTCCATCGGCAAACTCAGGGGATGAATTTGACGTCTTCCAACCTCTGGGTCACACAGCCAAGCCTCTTCACGCGGTCAATAGCAAAAGCAATAAGAAAAGCCGGGTGTTCTTTGCGAATTTTTTCCATAAAAATCCGTCTTCCCAATTGGCGTTTAGGAATGTAGGGGGAGAATCTTGATAAGATGGTGAAATCTTCAAGAGTATCCAGAACGACTCAGTCTGGAATAAGGTTATGGTGCTCCCCCTCAAAGATTTCTGCTAAAAACAAGCTTTCTTTCATTTCCCGGTAGGTAGAAGGCTTTGGAAACAGTGCGTTCACATAGGGGTATGGGTCAAGAACGATGTCCATCGCCACCTTCAGATGAACCCAGAGAGGATATTGATCTCCATTGGAGTTTAACCACTGGGGGTTTCTTTTCAGAAAGAGATTAAGAATTTTATTCTCAACTCATACACAACATTGGGCAAGATCGACATCCTTCCTATCTACGTGAAAGATAAAGAACGTGGAATTCGTAAGAAGGATGTCCACCCTTGGTATGCTAGGCTGCTCCATTTCACAGTCTTTTTGCAAGCATTGAATCACAATCCATGGAGGAAGTGGTTGGTCAAGAGGGAATGTTGGGTAATAGGTAGAAGAGAAATCCATTTGGATACTGTTCTATGAGACAGGAGATGAGGGAGGAAGGCTTATGTGAATCAAGAATCCATGCAGATATTTAAAAAGGAGCTTCATACCATTTTGGGAAACAGAAGCAAAAGGTAGAAAAAGTCAGATGGAAAGGATCCTCAAAAAGACAGATTTGGGAACCCAAAGATGGCTCTCACGGGCTGGTTTCCCTACAGAAAATCCTAGAACCACTCAATGCATCAGAGATCAAATCTTTCAGAATTAAAATAGAGGTATTCGATACACACTTTCAATTAGACTTTATCCTTATTGAAACTGGTTGCAATTTCAAAGCTTCTATGAATTGCTTTGAGCTCAGATTTCAAAACTGATCCCTGATGCCAGTAGGAAAAGAAACATGTTATCATGTCTCCATTTGCATTCCTTAATAATCCACCTCCAGAGATGTGTCATGTTTCTCTGCATCTATACCCATCAGTGTTAAATTTCATAAAGCCTTGAGGTGGACATTCCCACTTAATCTCAATCCACCTAGTTTTCTTAAGTTGAATATGTACTTGAATCCTTCTTGCAAATTCCTCATCTCTTTGCCAGCCTTTTGCATTAATAATACCCCCTGTTTTCATTTGGGAAAGCATTTTCCTAATCTACTCAATGATATCTTCAACACTCATTTTAATTCCCTGATGCTTTGCACTGTTTCTACTAGTCCAGATGAACCATAAAATCAAACAAGGTATAACTGTTCTAATATGATCCACTTTCACTTGCCTGCTAGAGTAGAACCAGTGAAACAACATTGTTTGGATTGACCCTGCCTCATGGAGATTCATATTCAGGTTTTCAAAGAAGTATCTGCAAACGTTTTTGGCAATACTGCCTTGTAGGGAAAGATGTGAAGTTGCCTCAATATTAGAGCAACACTGACATTTGGAGGCTAGGCTGACCTGTATCTTTTTGCAAAGAATCACATCAATTGGAATCCACTCCTTCCATAACCTCCATAGTAATAGGCTGAGCTTGTTGGGGATAGCCTTTTGCCAAATGATCTTACAAGATAGCTGGATACAGCCAACTTTTCTGACCATCTCAAATGCACTTTTGGTTGAAAATAATCCATGGGAGTTAGGCTTCCAAACTGCTATATCTTTGGAATCAATGTTAAGTGGAGTATCACAAATCTGTTCTGCAATATCGTAGGAAGTAATGTCAGACACCATTTCCCTGTTCCAACCACCTGCATCATAGAATTCTTTGACAAGCAAATTGGTCTGATATGTTCTTTGTATCCATTCATGTAATGGCTTCTCTCCAAACCATGATCAAACCAAAAGGAAATCTCACGATGACCAAGTTTCCATCCAATTTGTTTTTCAGTAATGTTAGCAATTCTCATTAGTCTTTTCGATATGGTTGAGTCACCTGGCTTTTCTCTAACAATGCATGGATAGGATGCTTTGCAGTATTTCCCTTTCATAATCCTTGCCCAGAGAGAATTTTGGTTCCTGAATTTCCACCAGAGTTTTATAGAGAATCCATCAATGAGGTCTTTGATTCTTTTAGTTCCAATACCTCCCTCAAGGCCTAGTTTACAAATACTACTCCATTTAGCCCAGTGAAGCTTAGTTGACTCATTTGTTGTCCCCCAAAAAAATTTGGTAAAAAGAGTTTTCAATTCTTTACATATGTATTTTGGAGGATTGGTAACTTGAAGAGAGTAAATTGGAATGGAGGAAAGTACACTTTTGATAAGGGTGAGTCTTGCTCCTGTGGATAGTAGTTTCATTTCCCAACCAGAGATTCTTCGCTTAACCTGTTCAATAAGGTGGCTGAATATCTATCTCTTAGTTTTTCCAGTGTGAAGCTTAATTCCTAAGTAAGTGAGAGGTGTAGAAATTTGAGCAATGCCTGTGATCTGTTGGATATTTCTAATCATAGTAGCAGAAGTTTTATTTCCCACTAGAAAACCACTTTTTTCCTTGCTTATTAGTTGTCTAGAGCATCTTACATATGTTTTCAGAGTGGCAGCAATGTTTTCCATGCATCTCTTTTGGCCGTTGGAGAAGATAATAATATCATCTGCAAATCCCAAGGGAGATATCCCAATATTGCCTCCATAATTGAAGTATCAAGTTGGATTTCTTTCCAAGAGATTGTTTAGATTCCTTGATAGGACTTCAGTAAATAGGATGAACAAAGCTGCGGAGAGTGGACAACTTGCCTTAGACCTTTTTCCCCCATAAAAAATCCATGAAAAAATCCATGAGATGTGCCATTAATCAAAATAGAAAACCAGACTCTAGTATGCATCTTTTGATCATTTCAACGAATTTTTCACTGAATCCAAACTTCTTGAGCACCACCCAGAGAACCTTCCAGTTAACCCTGTCATATGCTTTGTGCATGTCCAGTTTTATTGCTACGTTGCTTCCTTTGACTTTCTTATTCAAGCAATGAATCAGTTCTTGAGCAACAAGAGAATTATCACAGATTTCTCTACCCTTAACAAATCCACTCTGATTTTGACTGATGAGTTGGGGAAGGATAAGAGCCAACCTGTTAGCCAAAATTTTAGAAATCAACCTCTTGAATATCGTGCAGAGGCTAATAGGTCTGTAGTCAGTCTAACTGTTAGGATGATCTTTTTTTGGTATTAGATAGATGGTGGTGCTAGTGAAGCTCCTGTGCATATATTGTCCCATGAAAACATCTTTTATAGCATCACAAAAATCATTTTTCAAGATAGGCCAACATACTTGGAAAAATAGGGCAGTAAAACCATCCATCTGGGAAAGGGTGTCATGAATTTCCTTTTCTTGTGGGATTCTCATAAGCATCTCACTTCCGATCTCTCATCTGTGACCTGTTCTAGGATAACAGCAAAGAATTCCTCATCTTCTTCAACCTGCTCTTCTTTATACAGATTTTGAAAACATTGGACTGTAGAGTCATAGATTTCCCCTTCTGTTGTTAGGTTTCTATCTTGCCAACTGTTGGTGTTAATTCTGTTCTTGATGTATCTTTTGTTCACCATTGCATGAAAATATTTGGTGTTTTTATCACCACACTGGAGCCAATGTACAACTGCTTTTTGTCTCCAAAATTCCTCTTCAAAGATAAGTGCTTGACTTAAAATAGCCTGAGTTTTTTCCACTCTGCTCTGTTAGTGATAGAAGGATCTCTCTGGAATACATCTTCAGCTTTTTCCACTGCCAGTTCAGCATCAACAACTTGAGAGTGAATGTTTTTAAAGACCTCTCTGTTCCAACTTTGAATGGCTTTTTTGAGTCTTTTCATCTTGATGTAGAGCCTCCATATGCCATTCCCTTCACATTCTTTATGCCATTCTTGTTCAACCATGTTAAAGAATGTGTGGTGCTTTACCCACACATTTAGAAATCTGAAGGAAGAAGGACTCTGAGTTGTGTGACTATTATTTTCAATTAGGAGTGGGCAATGATCAGAACCTGTAGAGTGCAAGCTTGAAATTAGGAGTGCAAGCTTGAAATTTTGGAGTTGGTTGCTAAATTAGCAAACTTAGTATTACCCAAAACTCTATCTAATTTTTCAAGAAGCCTACCATTAGACCAAGTAAAGGCATATCCATTAGTAGACATATCAAATAAACCACAATAAAAAATGGCCTTTTCAAACTCCTGAACAGGGCGGTATCGACTAATAGAATTATCACTTCTATCAGAGCAAAATCTAACAGTATTGAAATCCCCGGCAACTAGCCAGGCCTTATTGCAATGATCAGCTAAACTGCGCATTTGGTTCCATAATGTCCTTCTAGTGATGTAATAGCAATCAGCATAAATGGCGGTGAAAAGGAACGATCCCTTGATAGCAGGGCTTGAAAGCTTTGTATGGATAAGTTGATCATCTACTAGTTCAATGTTGCATTGGATGCTATCTTTCCACATAATCCAAATTTTCCCATTATCATTGGCTTTATAGTGATGAAATCTCAACATTAAACACAGAGAATGGAGCTTTTCATTACTTACCATAGGTTCAATCACCACTAGGCAGTTTGGTCTATGCTTGTGTATCAGCATAGATATTCTACTTCTTGCATTGCTTTTAGCAATTCCCCTAACATTACATATCATGATATTAATCATCAGTGTTAGGGAAAGAGTTAAGGGGGCTTTGGGCCTCTGCATCTTGGCTGTCATATTCTTCATCATCACTGGAATGTATTTCTTCTTCCTCATCCCCATCAGTTTCATTATTAGATTGTATTTCACCGTCTTCGTATGTTTCATTTCTGACAAGATTTTTCTTACCTTGCTGTAATAATGAAAATGGATTGTGATCAGAGAGCTCCTCAAGCAAAGTAAGGTGTCTATTGGGTTTGTTAATAGCCAAGTGCTCCAGTAGGTCCCCACCAATCCATTTCTTTTTCTGTTTCTTCATTTTCCTTGTATTTCTTTTGTGGGCCATGACTGGGACATTAGGTTGGGACTGCTCAAGAAGTTTGATCCATTGACTTCTACGATCCTTTCTCCAATCTTTGGCACTGAGTTTACCCTTCCATTGGTCAAAGTTTTGATCATCATTCTCTAAAGATTCCTTTACCTCCGGAACTGTGCAAGCAAAAGTTGTCTTTGCATGCTCCAGTGGGGAATCTAATTTGTTCTGCTATGGTTCATTGTTTTTATTGGAACCATTGTCTTTATGTGTAGTGGATTCAGATTTAGTTGACCCCTCTCTTTTATCTTTAGCTGCCAGCTTCTTTGTCTGGTTTTGATCCCTGTGATCTTTGTTTCTCTTCTCATTTTGGTGTTGTGCTTTTTGAGGTGGAAAGTGTTCCTTAACCTTTCCCAGATAGGGAAAGCTCTGTTCCATGCTTGTTTGGCCAGCTTCCTTTCCTAAGCTGCTTTCCTTGTGTTGTAGATCTGTTTGTTCTGGTTCAGTAACAATGTTTTTCCCCTTGTTAGGATCTTTAACAATTGGAGGCTCTTCTTTCTTTTTCCAGATGCATTTGAGTTTGGTCATGGCCCAGATGGTGACAAACTTTGCAATAACTTGGGGGATTTTCATAAACAATCTATTGCGAGAATTCCCTTTGATCCATTCCAATCCATACCCGTTCTTGACGGACCATAGACACATCCAATTCAATACAAGCTCTTGTCACACTTGGTCTAATTCTATTTGCAGTGGCTTTATCCACACATAGCGGTTTGCCAATAGGATGGAGAATGGATAAGATGACTTCATAATGTTGAAAAAAGATGTATGGTAACCCTGGAATTGAGATCCAAACAAGGACTATAGGAGATTCTCTGTCCATTCTAAAGTTCCTATCCCATTTAAGAATTCTCATAGGAGCACCTTGTATGAGCCATTTTGATCTCATATACATACGAAGGTAATCACATTCTAACTGAAGATGTAGGATAACATGTTTATGATCCAACCAACTAACAGTAAGATTACCTTTGAATTTCAATTTCTGGAGTGCCTTCCTTATTATGTCAATTTTTGGCTTTGAATGGGAGAATTTCCCAATAAGAACACACTGTGCAGGTTTTTCCAGCTCTTGGAGTTGTTCCTTGGAGAAATAAACTCCCGGTTCTCCTTCATGAGATATTGGCTCCAACAGAGGGGAATGAGCAGCTGCAATGTTTTGCTCTTTGTTCTCTATGTTGATATCAGCATGATTAGAGGTAAGCTTAGTGATGTTGCTCATTGAAGTACCTTGGATTATTTTTGTCTGAACTCCTTTGAGAAGGGAAGGAAAATCATTTGGGGATGGGTGGCTTGCTTATTTGGAAACTGAGAGGGGGAAGTTTGGGCTACATTTTGTTTATTGTTGTGAGAAGGGGCTTTAAAGCCTACAAACTCCACAGGAAGTTTTCTTATTTTGGTATTTTTGCCCTTCACATGTAAGGTTTTGCTTACAGTTTCCTTTTGTGTGGGGGTTTTTGGTTTTGCTTCAAGCAAGCTTCAGTTGCAGCTTGTTGTTGGGAAGATGCCAATGGTGGTATGGAGGTCGGGACCCCCATATTGGGGGAGGAACAGTAGAGAGAAGGAGGAGAAATTAGCGGCTATTTGATTCTCATTATTGACATTAGTTTATAATGAAAAATAATAATGAGGTGAAATAAGTGGTGTAAATTTAATAGAAGTTTGAAATTTGTGGTTATAAATGAGCAATTGTCAAATCAGTGGTAGGTGAAATTACAAAAAGAATTGATAAAGAGAATCAAATAAGCTCTTAGTAATCGGAGACTCAACACGTCGATCGGTAGTTTTTTCAGCCATTCTTCAGAGTAGGTATAAGAAAGTCTTACAAATCTTTGTACCACTATAGCTTAGCTTTTTCATCCACTTGACTCGTTGTGACATGTTAGATCATACTCCAGTGCATTGACTCTGAACAAAAGTTATCTTATCCAGCTATTTGTTCCGGTTACTCCATCATTCAAGTACAATGTTGTCGGACATAATTGACTTATTGAATATAACTCTTGAATGATTTCTATATGCTCTTGAATGATATTGTTCACTTGTTAAATACAAAGCCATTTGAATCATGCAGATCATCTCTTGCTTGTGCCGTTATGATTATGAAACCTGCAAGGTTTAGGTGCAAGATTCCTTGGTTAACTCTTATGTCGTATTATTCGTAAAGGGATTGACCATTACCAAAGATAAAATCAATTCCTCTCTTGATTAAGCAAGGGCTAAAGTAATTTCTGCTGTTATGATCAAACAATGTATCGTGAAATCCCAAAAAGCTACATTTATAGAACGCCGATTTGTCTTATTCCAGATAATTGTGTGAATTAACAAAGGTCGTTCCAAATAAAACAATATCATCAGCAAGAAAAGTAGTAGTTAAGGATGTTGATATTGAGCTACAGTCACGCCATACCACTTTAGTTCTTCACATTCCATCTCCATTCAAATAGATGAATGTCTTGTCACCAGTGTCACGCACTTGTCGTCCCTCACGTCAATTAGCTTGGCCTTAGTGTCATCCCTTATTCCGCCCCGTGCAGTATAATGCTAAGTCAGCTTTAACTTCTCAGATTGGTGCTAGTGATACGTAGTCGGCAACCAAATGACAACAACCACAAGAAAATACAAGCGAAGACACTTGAGAACGTTAACGTGCACTAAAGCTTTGTAGACATGAGGAATGCTTAGCAATGCTTGGCTATCTCTACAAATGAGACTCCCTTGGCTCTATTTATACTCCCAACTCTTTAGAGTAGACGGTGGAGATTGTTTTGATGTTACGGCTATTATCGATCATCTAGAGAATTCTACACATATTTACAAGATATTTAAATGTCGGAATGTTCTAGAGTATGTTCCAGAAACATTTACGTTCTTCTACCGTCGTCCGCCACATACATCCCCAGAACATTCTACACAGTTTTGGCGTAATATAGGCCGAACGTTCCTTGAATCGTCTAGAATATCAGATTGTCGGCACTCATTCCACAAAACTCTAGACACTTCTACCAATGGACAACCAAAGAACCTTCCGAAACATACCTTTTTGAGCATGTCCTTCAAGCTTCTCGAAAGCTCCACCATCTTTCAGGATTGCCGTACTAGTGAGCGTGCCTCTCGGCCATGCGTGCATGTCCTGTGTCATTCGCCTCCATTGTGCTCGTATGCTCTTTGGAAGAAATGACCAATACACTAATCGACCAAAACGGTTGATTAGGGCCTTTAGTTAAAAAGCGTTGAAAATTTTACAGTCAAGTTTTTTGAAACATATGTCCAAAACATAGAATAAAAATAATGAGTATACAATTTATCATAAATTATTCAGTAGCCTAGTGGTAAAGTTATATGTTTTAGTCCCCATCTTTAATTATAGGTCAAATGTTCAAATCTTTATATCTACAAATTTGATTGTATTTTTTTAAGGGCCAATTTAAATTTTCATTTTTTTGTGCTTAATAATAGTTACAACTCTTGTAGGTTTTATTAAATTTCAAATACTAAATACTAAATTTTTAGTGTAATTTTATAAGAATAGGGCGCTCTTAGTGCTTTAGTAGTGTATATGTACTTCTTAAATGATAAAATATAATTGAATGTCTTACAAATTGATAAATATTAAACCTATTGAGATGATAATTCCTTTGAATATTATTAAAACGTTTAATTATTTTGCTCACTTGTTTAATATAAAATTTAAATATTTATAGTTTAAACTGTTAAAATCGTGTTTAATCTAAATTTTTTTAAAAAGAGACCCCCATTTAAATTTTGCATAGGGCCCCCGAAACCTTTGGACCGGCCCTACTCTTTGGCCACGCCTCATGCGTCCTTGGATACCATTTCATGTACCTCTTATGCATCTCGACTGCGCCTGTGTGTTGCCAATGTTGATGTAACACGCTCGAGGTGTCATTGAGACATGCACGCATGGCCAATGTTGCCAATTTTTTGAAACCACCTCTACTAAAAACTTTCACCATTCGTCCAAATAGTTACCTAAATGAGTAGAGCTCATTGAGAGTATCATTTTCCCCATATTTTGCTCTAGAAACCGTCATTATTGGCCAAGAATCAGCGTAGGCGTGGATGTCTACGTTTGTATATAGTATATATGTATATATAGAACGTTTGAGCTAGGGGTTTCTTTGCAAATTTGAAGAGTTTTTTTTATTTACACAAGGGTCCTTATAGTTTTTAAGTGACATATGCTAATCCCTCATCTTTTAGTGCCTTGCAAACTAGTCCCCAATGGTTTGAAAATATTCAATAGTCTTTTAAGTTCTACTTTGAAATGTTTTAACCCCCTGATTTTCAGTGTTAGCTTATATGGTCCTATAAGTTCTGAGAAATGATATTTTGGTCCCTATAAATTTTGAGCTTATTTTTCTCAGCCCCGAAGCTTATGATTTAAATCCTATTCCCCCTAATTTTAGTTATTTCCCAATTTAGCCCTCAAAATCATTTGAAACACTTTTTCATTCACATTCTACACTTTCAATTGTTTCACTTTAGCCTTCCCAAAGTTTTAATTTAATTATTAAACTTTAATGTTCAACTCCTAACTTTAGTTAATTTCTTTTATTGACTAGACGGAGCAGTTGGACACTTAATAAGCTAGTTTTAAGATTCAAAACTCAACTCAAGAAAACCAAGAGGTAGACTATTTATTCAAAAATGTTTTAAAGATTACGCAATACTAATTGATTTGCATGGTGATGGATATGTGATAATAAGAATTACATGTTATATACACAAGATTATGAGCATAATTTGTATCACTAAGAATTGGGAACTTGCTTTTGCTATGCTTAGCTTGTTTATCATATAAGAGTGAGAATAAGAGTAGAGAGATGTATTAAGAATGTTGGACTTGTATTTATTATACGGTGCTTGTTCCAAAAGAATTAAGGGTTCTATCCTTGGAGAATTTATATGCCTAGCTGTATCATTTATCATATGAATTAAATGATATGAGCTTGACTCTACTGAGTATTTCGTATGAAATATTTATTCTTTGCAAATTAACAAATTTTTAGGTTTTGGAGCCGGCGATGAAATGACAAGCGGTGGCTATAATTCATATGTATTATGGAAGATTGATCCTTTGAAAAAAAAAAAGTCGTATCTATCTTTTATCGAGAAACAATTGATAAACTCTAGTTATTTTGTAACAACTTTCATGGGATGATTTACTATGTTTGCCTTCCATACTTTTAAAACTTTCATTGAATGTTGTCGTTTTTCGCATTAAATTATATTATAAGTCAGCAAGAAAAGTTAAACTAACACTCTGAACATTTTTAAAATTTGGGGCATTACAGATTAGTATCAGAGCGGGTCTACGTTTCCGTAGACTTGCAAAATTTTCAAAAATTTTTCCAAAAAAAAAAAAAAGAAGCCATCAACACCATTTCGCTTCGTCGACTCTAAGGTAAGAAAGAAGTCTTTGAATTTTTCAAATATTTATTTATTTATTTATTTTCTCAGACACTTATATGTACCCTTACAGGATATTAAAGAAAAATAAAGAATTTATGTTCGATATGGTAAAAAAAAAAAAAGAGTGGAGCAAAAAATTTAATCTATGTAAATTGTGACTATTTTTAAAGGTATTTTAATTTTAGTCCTCGAGATTGACTAAAAGATACCAATAAACCCTACCTAACTAGACTTTTCTTAATTGGTGTTTCCAGGCATGACAATAGGGACTGGTGAAATCCTTAGGGCACTGCAGAATTTCAAGTCGAGGTATGGTAAGTTAGTCCTACATCACATTGAGCGATTTTTCTATGCATGTAACTTGGCGTGGGACATTGGCTTTGTACATGATGATTTAGGGACTCTCTCACACTTATTGTCCACCTTTGACGGTGCTAGGAGAGATGTAGCCATCACTATGCTAAAGGACATGAACGTATCACTCAATGTCACGGATGATTTCGATGTCTACTATGATCGGTTGGTTGGCTATTGGAGCATGTATTGGGCCGATCACCTTGCCCAACACCCTGAGTTGGCACCGAAGCCTTAGCTTGAGGTTAGAGGTGTAGTAGACCTTGAGGGTGAGATAATCAAGGGCACAGATGACGAGGAGGATCTTGAGGATGCACTAGAGGATGATGTCGTTGAGGATTTCGACCCTGATAATGTGTTGACTAATTT
>CAVNYN010273094.1:0-20680 GCA_963692815.1 Nyctanthes arbor-tristis | reverse complement strand
CTTGCCAGCTACATCTCACGTACTGACACCCAAGGATTTAGATCTTATTAGCAGATTAACAGTTGCAGAAATTATGCTTCACCTAATTCTTTTTTCCTTTTGCTTTTCCCATTTATATCTTAGGAGGTGTGGTCCAGTTCGTCGTAACTCCGTTATATCATACATTATGTTTAGGGTTGTATATAGAAATGAACAATTTGCGTCAACATCTATTCCTTCTTAAAATCAACATCTATGATAATGGTAATTTTTGTGGAGCATATGTAGAACAAGGTTTCTCCAAAAACATTTACAAACACTTTCGAGTGGAAATAAAGTTTTAAATCCATTATGCAATGAGAATGTAACCAATTAGGGTTGAGTACGTGACAAACTTACACCATTTATTTTTTTTCTCCAATTTCATTGGTGTATGAAGGAACGAACTATCTTTTCGCTCTTTTAAGTACACTATTAGTTATGTCAATTTTGATGTGATGTGATGTGATGTGACACAGTTATATAAGTATTTGCTAATAATTACGCTAAACAAAATAACCATTCATCTTGCCAGTCTACGAGTCGACCTGACCGGTTGGAGCGGAATTTAATATTCACATAAGTAATACTATATGTATAAATGAGTGTAAAAATAAATTTACAGATAATACGTAAATTTATAATTTTATTTATATATTTACTCTTTAGTTCAATGCATAATATGAGGTGAAATTGTATTTCACACCCTTTCTATAAACTCATATAGACAAATAGATTAACCCCGATTCACATTGGCAAAGAAATATGACAAGAAAAGAAAATCAGAAGGTAATAAATTAGGTTGCAACGGTACGCAATATTTTTAACGAGTAGCGGTGGCGGTGGCTACTGGTTTTAATCATCAGAGCTCAATTTTTGATGCAGAGGCGTGGGACGGAATGAGACGCCTTTCTTGTTAAGCTTTCCTTTTCACTTCCTTCAATTCATCCATTTTCTCTCTCCGTCTTTACTATTTTCTTGACAGTTGAACTCTGAACAAAAACCCCACACCCAGAATTCAAGAGAAAAATGCCCTTTTTTCTTCTGTTTCTTCATTACAAGTGAAAAACAATTTGAAAAATGGTATCTTTTTTTTCTCTAGCTTTAAGTTCTGTTTTTGAAGTAACTTCTATTACTGTGTTAGTGCTTTATCTGACAAGGTTTTGTATGGCTGTACCAGTTTAGCATTTATGATGCTGTAATTGATTTTCTGCTTCTGAACATTATCTTCTGAGCTCTTTATTGACTGGTCTTGTGTTTTTCTTGGGCATTAATGGCTACTTGAAGCATTAATTTTTGGAGGGTTTCTTGAATTTCGGTGGAAAAATTTTGGAACTGCCATTGTGTTCCCTTTTTAGTTGTTCCTGAGTGAGTGGTTCACTTAGCTATCTTTTTCAGTTTTCTTACTGAATTTGCAATTTAAACTATTATTAATATCATCCCCCTGTGTTCCTTCTTCTGATTGTAGACTTGTATAATTGTATTCTTTAAGTTTTGTGCTTGAATTTGAACTTGTTTAAACGGACTGTTGTATGCTTTATTGCCATGTTTTTGCATTTATGGAATCTCTGGTTTCTTTTTGGTTAGAATGAGCATCTCATAACTGGATGTCTCCGTAGTGATCGCTGATTTTGCTTGCGGTTAGGCCATTTCTTGATACTCCCAGTAATTTGGAAAAGATTGAATCTTCTATTTAATGGTTATTGGTTACTGCTCAACTCTTGTAAGAGGAGATGGAAATGACCGGAAAGGATGTTGCTATGGGGGCGGAAAAGGCAAACGAAAAACCTGTTGACTACGCTCTTCCGACCAAATCTCTCAAACTGGCAATTAAATGGAAATAGACTGACACATGCATCCATGGTAATCAACCCCACAAGCAGTTCGATGGTTGATGCTTCAGTTTGTCCATCTGATTCCATGGCGGGCTCGTTTTGTCCTACCATCTGGAACCAGCCCATCAGTGGACAAGATATAGGCTATTCTGACAGGAATCTCCAAAGTAATGCTAGCACTTCAAATGCATTGGGTAATGAAACAAGTAGCTTTGGTCCTGTGAGACCTAGTGTGGATTGGGCTCTCCCTAATCGCAATGCAACATTGAGCGAGCAGGCGTTTCTACCGGATTTTCCTGAGATGGTTAATTCGAGCTTGCCACACCTTCCAGCTGATTCAGGTTTCATTGAAAGAGCTGCCAGGTTTTCGTGTTTTGGTGGAGGGAATTCTATCAATTTGATGAGCCCCTTCAGACTCTCTGAATGTATGAATCCTTACACTCGGGATTTGACATTGGAAGGACCATGTAAAGTTCTTACTGGTAATGGATCAAATTCACTGCCGATGGTGCAATCTCAGATGCACAAGATGAATTCGGTCCAAAGTTCCAAGAAGACTTCTCTGCCGATGCATGAAACTGAAGGGAGCCCAGTCAAGAACAATAAGATGAAGACTGAAAATTTTTCTAGCTCTCATGATGAAGCGAAATATGGTACTCGTGTGCCGGTCAATGAGTCCGATGAAGCTGAAATTAGTGGGAGCGGTTTCCAGGAGGAGTTGAAGGATTTGGCCGGGGGATCTTGTGAACTTGGGTCCAAGAAAAGGAAGCGAACTGGGCAGGTTGAACACAGGCCGACAACATTCTTCTTATCGGTTTCAGCACTCAATGCCCTTATGTCCATGATTTCCCTTCATTTACTGATCTCTTTTGTTTTCTCATCTGTCCGGATGCTCAGCTTATCGCAGACAACGGAGGTCAAGAACGGGCAACTGAAACTGCAAATGACTGTCCTGAAACTCAACAGCAGGGTGATCAGAATCTAGCATCGACTAAGCCTGGTGGTAAGCCTGATAAATCTCAAGGGTCAGATCCACATAAAGAAGAATACATTCACGTACGAGCTCGAAGAGGCCAAGCAACAAATAGCCACAGTCTTGCAGAGAGAGTAAGATATTCCTGAAACTTCATTTAATCGGTTGTAGTAAGAAACATTTTCTCTGGATTTGTGGTAAGATAATCTGTTCACATCGCAGGTAAGACGGGAAAAAATTAGTGAAAGAATGAAATTGCTTCAAGATCTTGTGCCTGGTTGCAGCAAGGTTGATTATTTTGAAGCTAAATTAAAGGCTAGTTACATGATCTGCTTTAGCTTGTTCAATGAATTAGTTATCTTCTGCAGGTCACTGGAAAAGCAGTTATGCTGGATGAAATCATTAATTATGTACAATCACTTCAACAACAGGTTGAGGTATGCAAATCGTGAAAAGTTAACTACATTTTTTTTCCTTCTGTTTTACTAATCATATCACAGAAGCAACAAATTTCATGGAATTTTTGTTTGTTAAACAGCTGGTTTTAGTCATAGATTATTCATTATTAAGTGTGTATCTGTGACTTTTCAGTTCCTCTCGATGAAGCTTGCAACTGTAAATCCTCGACTGGACTACAGTATTGAAGAGCTACTCGCCAAAGATGTAAGAAAATGCTTGTTCATCCAAGCAACACTTGGCACTTGATTATTTTCAGAGCTGTAATTCTTTTTAATTGCCACAGTAGAACTAATACATTGACAACAAATCCTTCAGCCACGAGCTGCTACACCATCTTCACTGGCTTTCTTGTCGAATATCAATAAGCCTCATCTCCCATTGCACCAGTTGTTGCAGACGGGAATTTTCCAACAAGGTCTTCCTGGCTTGGGAAGCTCGTCTGGTTCACTTCTAGGTTCGATCAATTCCCAGTTTTCTACCGTTGGTGGAAGATGCAAAGAATCTACATCTCAAGTAAGCTTCTTCAACGTTTTTCCTATTAGCTTTGAAAATCTCTGGCCTCTGAGGGTTAATATCAGCATTGTGGAATATAGGCACACTGCATATGGGAAGATGAACTTCACAATATTATCCAGATGGGCTTCACTTCAAGTGATCCTGTTAACAGCCAAAATTTAAGCGGTGCACAATGTTTTTCCTGTAATATTTCTCAAGTAGCTCAAAGATTTTAAGCTGATTGCTTTCTTTCTGCTGCCTTTGCAGATTCTCCACCAAGAGGCCACACGGAAACTCATCCCCGATAGCTTTAATTAGAATTTGTATTTCTATGCATCCGATCCTTGCCTGACTTATATTCAATCCCTTCACTTGAGCCCCAAAAAGGACCCACGTTATTGGTTATGAACCTGATCTTGAACTTCCGAGCTTAGTTGCTGGATTCCTCCATTGTCATCGAACCATCATTTGCTATGTTAAGAAAGCAGTAGTCTCGAGTGACTGACATCGAAGTTCAAACTACTAGCTCAATGAGTAGGAGTCAAAACTCAAAAGATCGACAAGGGGAAGTTTAACCTTCAGATGAAGAGGGAGAGCAAAGCGGGGTATTCTGTTTACCATTGAAATTTGAATGAAAATCATGGTTTCTTCTTGTAAATCATGGAGAAGAATTTCTTTAGAGATGTTGACAGATGAAAATAAAACCAGAGATCTTCATTTTTTATGCTTTTCAGCTGATTGGTTGCATTTTAGTTGGGAAGTGTGTACAAATTTTGTATGCGGTGTATGTACAAATAACATTCGTCTTTAGTTTGTGCCTGAGCTTCTTTAGTTCGTGGTTTTCATTCCTATCAAGATTTAATGCGGTTTGCAAGTGCATCAATGTGTCCTTTTATAGGTCAAATGAAATCTCTACCCTAAATGTGAACTAGTTTTCATCGTAAGCATGAAGTTAGAAAAAACAATTATTATCATTTTTTTTTTAAAGGGATAGAAACAATTATTATCGACAGTGATAAAATAATTATAAAATTATTTGAGTCAGACACTTTTTTTTTTTTTTTTGAAAGATTAAAATTTATATTTCATTTATCAAATCATTTGATACATCTTGTGCTAAAACGGACTCAAGCCAAGTAGGCACGTTATGTAGAGTACAAGGGGAAGGAGAATTTAAAGATCTTCTAGCTAAATTATGTGCAACCCCATTCGTTTGTCTTCGAGTAAATTGAACTCTAGAATAATCATAATGATCGAGAAGTTGACGACAATCCTGGACGAGCAAGCCAAGTTCTGCCAAATGCTCGCTATTTGAGCTTATCATATCAACTACTCATTTAGCATGCATATGAAAAATGATATTAGTGGCATCCACATTTAAGCTTCCCTTAAACCCATTAACTCGGCTTCAATAGCCTTGAACTCGATGGCTTTCCTTCTCTTCCAGATTATCCATGACCACCCTGTACCCGGATTTAATCATATAATCTCCTCTCTTACTGTAGTGCCATATTATTCTATCTGTAGCAGAAGTAAGACTTAAAGGAATATTAGCAATAAGCTCAGTAGCGTAAAGAGTTCGTTGATTAGCTATGTCCCATTCTCAAAGGAATATTAGCTATGTCCCATTCTCTACAACCCGGGATAAAAAGCTCAACCCTCAACTTCTCCGAATCCGGTTGCTCCAGAGTTTCAACTAGGAAACTAGGCCGCTCTCTAAACATTGATATTATTACCATTTCGCGCCCTCCGCCGGCAATCTTTCTCCAACACCACTCGGGGACTCCAAATGCTCCTCCAAACAGAGCATGGATTGTGCCCCAATTGAGCTTCCAAGAACTCCTACCAAGGATAATATTTAGCTTTGGTAACTTGAGATCACTAAGGCATTAGGATTAGAAATAAGCATGGCAAGGTTAAATTAGTTTTACCTTCACTATCGACCCTCAAGAGTTGTAATATCTCGATCGAACATTCACGAGTAAGTGAGGTCAAATAAGCTGAAGTAGATTAATAATAAGCAGGAAAATGTTATTTGTGGGAAAATTTTACATAATATATTACAAGATGGGGGTAATTTTACCATATTATTATCTATATGTATTCTATAATTGAGAAAAAATAACTTAGATATAAGATGGTAAAATGATTTGTTGGTTTCTACACGCGCGTGTCGTGTGTGCGTGTCCATATGCACAACACACTCCAGTGCTAGTTAATTTATGTATAATATTCAAAAATTTCCCAATTTTGTTACAAATCGTCCCATCTTATCTTGCCTGCATATGCGCACGCAATTTGATTTGAAATATGTGTAGCCATTTGGAGTAGGAGATTTTTTTACAAAAAATACGAGCATATTTAAATATTTTTGGTTAATTTATTATTTTGTTGAAAATTAATATACTAAATTTTTATTCAATCAATGAGAGCAGGAAATAAGAAAAACCCGTTTTAACCGTCCAATTCATCGTACTCTTTCCTCTGTTTTGGGCACCTAAAATGCTTCAAAGAATATTACAATCTGAATGACATGGCACTTCCACCATTGCCACCGCCGCGGCTTCTATGAAGCTAACTTCATGAAACTGAATTCCCAATTCACTCTCCTGCCGAAACCTCTCTCCAAGAAACCCGATGGCGAACATTTCCAATTATTACTGCTCCCTGCTGAAACAGTGCTGCGAAACTCGCAACTTAAACCAAGCAAAACGATTACACGGACACATACTCAAAACCGTAACAAACCCAGAAACCTTTTTGTTCAACAACCTCGTAAATGTATACTATAAGTTGAACAAAATCACGTATGCTTGCAATGTGTTCGATCAAATACCCAGACCAAACCTCTTCTCATGGAATACCATTCTATCTGCTTACTCGAAGTCTGGAAATGTTATTAAAATGCGAGAAATATTTGATTTGATTCCGAAGAAAGATGGGGTTTCTTGGAACTTGATTATTTCAGGGTATTTGAATTCTGGATTGAGCGATAACGCTTTAAAGGCTTATAAGTCTATGTTAAGGATGGGGGTGGTGAATTTGAATAGAATTACGCTCTCCACCATGATTATAATGATGTCGAATGTGGGTAGGGTTGATTTGGGTCAGACAATTCATGGTCAAGTAGTGAAATGTGGGTTTGAGTCCTATGTTTTTGTCTGTAGTCCTTTGGTGGACATGTATGCAAAATGTGGTTTCATACGTGAAGCAAAACATGTATTTGATGAGTTACCGGAGAGGAATTTGGTTATGTATAATACTATGATTATGGGTTTTATGAGGTGTGGAATGGTTGAAGAGTCTAAGCATTTGTTTATCTGTATGCCTGAGAAGGACTCAGTTACTTGGACTACAATGATCACGGGGCTGACACAGAATGGGTTAGCAACAGAAGCGGTGGATCTTTTCCGTGAAATGAGATTGAAAGAATTGAATATGGATCAGTTTACTTTTGGGAGCATTTTGACTGCTTGTGGTGGTCTTGTGGCACTGAGAGAAGGCAATCAAATTCATTCTTATATTATTAAAAATGATTACGTTGAAAATATATTTGTTGGCAGTGCCCTGGTTGACATGTACTCCAAATGTAGAAACATTAAATATGCAGAAACAGTTTTCAGGAGGATGATGCACAAAAATATTGTATCTTGGACTGCAATGCTAGTGGGATATGGCCAGAATGGGTACAGTGAGGAAGCTGTTCAAATTTTTTGTCAAATGCAGAGGGATGGGATTCCGCCGGATGATTTTACTTTAGGTAGTGTGATTAGCTCCTGTGCCAATCTTGCAAGCTTGGAAGAGGGAGCCCAGTTTCATGGTCAAGCATTAGTTTCTGGCTTAGTTTCCTCCATCACGGTTTCTAATGCACTTGTGACACTGTATGGGAAATGTGGTAGCATAGAAGAGTCTCATCGTTTGTTTGATGAGATGAGCTACAAGGATGAAGTGTCTTGGAGTGCATTAGTTTCAGGGTATGCACAGTTTGGGAAAGCCAGAGGAGCAATTAGTTTGTTTGAGAAAATGCTAGATCATGGTCTGCAGCCAGATGGGGTTACTTTTGTTGGTGTTCTTTCAGCTTGCAGTAGGGCTGGACTTGTTGAGCAAGGGTGTCAGTACTTCACATCAATGGCAGAAGAACATAGCATTGTGCCAATTCTTGATCACTACACGTGCATGATTGATCTATATAGTCGAGCTGGACGGTTAGAAGATGCAAGGGACTTTATACTCAGAATGCCTTGTCGTCCTGACGCAATTGGTTGGGCTACATTACTGAGCTCTTGTAGAAATCGTGGTAACCTGGAAATAGGGAAATGGGCAGCAGAATGTCTTCTGGAATTGGATCCTCATAATCCTGCTGGCCACATATTGCTTGCTAGCATGTATGCTACAAAAGGCAAATGGGACCAGGTGTCCCAATTAAGGAGAGAAATGAGAGAGAAGGGTGTGAAAAAGGAACCAGGATTTAGCTGGATCAAGTATAAGAACAAAGTACACATTTTCTCAGCCGATGACAAGTCAAGTCCATTTTCAAACCAGATACATGAAGAACTGGAAAAATTAAATGAGAAAATGATAGAGGAGGGATATGTGCCAGACTTGAGTTCTGTTCTGCACGATGTTGAGGAAGCAGAGAAAATCAAGATGCTTAAGCACCACAGTGAAAGGCTGGCTATTGCTTTTGGTTTGCTTTTCATTCCCCCTGATCTGCCCATAAAAGTGGTAAAAAATCTCCGTGTATGTCTAGATTGCCATAATGCAACTAAAATCATTTCAAAGATTACTGTCAGAGAGATTCTTGTACGAGATGCTGTACGATTCCACTTATTTAAGGATGGAAAATGTTCTTGCGGGGACTTCTGGTAGTGGATCTTATTGGCATTTGAAGGATATCTGGGAGGATATTGAAACCTCAGTACACAATACGAAAATGGCGTATTAGGTCACTTGCTAGCAAACTTTTTGTATCAACTTACCAGAGGAAACCAGTGGCTTCATGTCTTTCAAAAGGATTGTGAATGGTTCAACCATGTACTGTGTATGAAGATTCTAACTAGCCATGCTATTGTGGTATAGCCTGGACAAGGTACGATTTCTAGTTGCCCGAACTCATTATAAATTGAGGTAAAAACAGTATTCTATCTACACAGGGGATAGCATGTTTATGCAGGAAAAGACAGAAGGGAATTATGAAAAGTCTGATATCCAATATACTTTCTGTCTTTATAACTAATGATTGCACTCTTGCCTATCCCAAAAATGCAATTTTCTTTCTTTCCATTGTAGTACAGTTATTCCATTTCCTAGTTGCTGATGAAAGTAAAATAAGAAATTGAAAGATTCCATTGAAATTGTTTGTTTGGAAATTTCCCAAAAAGCTAATCAGAGGTTCTTCTCTCCATTGGAACAATAGGACCATTATGCTGATTACTAAACTTGTTGAAGAGATAAAATATAACAAAAGTATATCTTTTTTATCAGAGGTTGAATCGATCAGAAGAAGAATTAGGCCAAAAATTAGGATACAGTCAGGGAAAATCAGACTTCAATCGAAGAGAAGCAAATGAAAGGATTTCATAAAAACTCTCGCAGAATCGAGAATGAAGTTTTCATTCTGGACATGCCAGATCATGAATTAGTAACTGCATCCAATTTCCAAACAAAAGCCTAATTGTGTCGAACTGTCCATTTTCGGAATGGAATAGGATCGAGATCAAAATTCCAGGCATTTTTTGTTTACATTGATGGAAACAGATATAGGGGTCATTTTATTATAGTTATCTTTTGAATTTTCACTTTTGATCCAATTCGTTTGCTTTTACAAAGAGGAATTCTCAATAGTTGGGTTTAATCACTTAACAGAACAGTGTTAAAGCATTTATAGTGCTTGGGGAAGAGTAAAGGGGGAAGGGGAAATGGGTCAAAGAGGAGCCAAACTTGGCCCTTATTTACACCCCCCTTTTTTTTTTTTCAAATTCCCCCAAAAAATGGGTTTTTAATTGGCTTTGTGGGGGAAAGGTCAAATTTAGGTTTTTTCACCCACATTAGAAATGTCTTAGGGGGATATTAATCTATTTTTTTTTTTTGAGCTTGAAAATTTTCAGTTGATAATTAAACAAAACATACACCCTTTTGATACAATGCAAAGATCAGGATAAAGGAGAAGAAGACAATAAGCAACAATGAAATACGCAATTGGTATTTGTTCTCCAGTTACCTGGTTACAAAGAGTTGCAAACTTGAAAGCCGTATTGAGTACAGTATTACAGAAACCTTGGTAAAATAACTCTCTTCTTCTTAGAACACTAGCTGCTCTTCTTCTTGAATTGATTTTGTAGACTCCAAGTGACTGTGCTGTTGGTTCTGCATGAGCATGTATATCTTAATACAGTTTATTTGTAGGAAAGAAGCCACAATAGTATACTAGGAAACTACCTGGAAATGAGTACAGATTTCTACTATTTCAGCAAGTGGTGCCCAATCGCCGAAGTTTCTCTCAATGAACTGGTATGCGATGCCACTCTTTCCTTTTCCAACTATAAAGAGTCCACCTTTTATCTCACCTTCACCCTTAAAATTTTGGTCCACTCCCATGGCCTTTGCCCGCTTATAATTTGCAATTGCTCTAGGGTTGAATAGGAAACCAGATATGAATTTGTCTTTCAGCAGCTTCCCCCCACCTAGGGCTTTGAAAAACTCCATGCCCTTATCAAAGAGTACTATGCCACCCCAGTACCTGGGCCAAAAGTCTTTTACCTGGAAGACATAATGCATATAATTCAGCATTCATAAACCAGTGGCTTGGTCTTATTAGTTGAAAATATATACCTCTGATTCTATATTTTCATGAAGTATTGCAAATAGTTGGACCCCAAGAGCATCAAATATGGGTTTCTTGGAATATAGTTGGTGAGATGCACCTGTTTAGAAAAATATGGATGAGCATGATCATTGCCAGAATATTAAATTATTTGTTTTGAAAAATATCTAACTAAATGGGATTTTGTATATCTTTCTAAAGCTCCAATCCTGTAATAGCGTCCTTTTCTCTGATACCTAGTATCTGAATGTTCAATAACAGGACTAATGGAACGACTCAATTTTTTGTAATATATATAACAGTCAAATTTCTGACTAGATCTAGATGCTAATCTTTGTTTTCTTAACAGGTGCTCTTTTTATCTGTGATGTATGAGAATGACATAAATGCTGGGCATTCTAGCATTTTCCAAACATCAAAAGCTTGACTTTTCGGGGGCTTAGATAACAATATAAGTTGGTTTGCTGCAGTATAAATGATACCCGGGTCGCCGGATGCAGAGTAGTATAGCTGGTTTTTCACGCCATAATTCTGAAGCCTTCATTGGAGGTGTCCTAGTTTTCACCAAACGCTCCACTCCAATCCTATATTCTGGAGTAAGTTTTTGAATGGAGATATTCTCAATTGTGGAAAGAGGGGCTACATTCTCAACGATTTCAGGAGGTTGCACACATCCACATGCTCTAGGTTCTGCAGGCCCTGCAGCTACAATTCCCTTGAAGACATGCCCGTCTTTGATCTTGAAACTAGCCAAGGATTGCTGTAGGAATAAATCATAAGCTGCATTGCTTCTTCCAGGGGATTTTGTCACACTCTGCAGTTTTCTTGAATTAAGGGATGAAAGCTCACTTTTATACATACTATTATTTCTTGAAGGAATTGTGCTTCTTTTTCTTGACAGGAGAGCATATGATGCTGGTAAAGGATCCATGCCACATGCACTGCTTCGGTCCATAAAACGAGCAATATGCCCCCTTTTCATTCCAAACTGAGAAGAAAGATCTAAAGTTGGCAGGCTAAGAAGCTCAGGAAGACATTTACCTGATGACTCTAGCTTATCGCCATACTGCATCAGCCCCCGATCATGCAGGTATGACCTAATTTCAATTGCATCCTTCATAGGACAAAAATTTCATTTCAGGGTGATGATTAATCATTGTCTTATATTTTGCATGACGGACCAAAATGGGGCATGCAAGATATTATTAAGGAAGATTCAAGGACAATTCAGATTCAACAACAAAAACTGCATTGGTTGTACATATGAGACGTAACAATTGCCACTTTCTTTTCCATCTTTTCAGGAAAATTTTCATGAAAAATTTATTTCTTAGTGGAAGAAGGGTTCTTTTCCCCCACGAACATGATCGTTAAACTATCAGAGCTTATAGGATTTGACTTGAAAAACCTTGAAGCTAACTGTTGATCTGATATAAACTAAAGAAGGTTATGATGATGAGCCAACCTTCTGCTGTCGGATCATGCCTAGATCAGCCATATCCTCAGCATTCATAACCTTTAGAGTAGGGACATCATCCCAGCCTTCCTCCAACAGCGTTGGGAGCAGTTCTTTCAGAGAGCCATTCCCTACAAAATCCTCAATTGAAAAGGAAGCCATCCCTTTTTTTGTTCACACTTAGAGCCCTTTGTTAAATGAGCTGAGGATATGATACAGAGAACAATGTTCACAAACTCAATCACTGACATATAAAACTCGGAAACTTGCTTCATTATATAATCTAGTTTAGAGAGTTGAATGCATCTAATTTGATAAAGTTAATGACTCAACAATTTGCCTAATGCGTGCACAGTAAATCTCTCTCTCTCTCTCTCTCTCTCTCTCTCTCTCTCTCTCTTTAATAATTATATATATAGGCGTAAAAATTGCTTATTAGTCACCCCCTTAGTGCATGTTTGGCTAAGCTTAACAATTGTACGTATACATTTCATATAAATATTGTCTCTTCTTTTGGGGGGTCAAAGTTGAAAATAAATTACTACTTTGGAAGTATTTCTACTTCAATGTCAAAATAAGTAGATGTCTTCATTTAGAATTTCAAAAAAGCCACTTCTCCCAACTTGTTTGAAGTAAGTTTTTGTCTAACTACTTTAAGTTTATCCAAACACGATCTTAGTATTTGTTGACCGCTCCCTTGTCTTTCTAACATTTGTCCATAGTTTTTGTACTTGAGCTTCTCATCTTCTTTATTCTGTTTTAGCATCCAGAACGCCAAAAGCATTGGAATATTGGAGTGATGTGTATATAATAGTCTAATCATATTTTACTCTATTTTTTATGTTGCATTTTCATGATTACACATCTCATAGAAAATGAGTGAGTTGAAAGTTAAAATAACTCATTTATGTAGGTAACATCTCTGGGACGTCGAATTGTACACGACAAGAAGGAACTGAAGACTGAGATATTTGAGATGGTCAGCCGGATGGAGAGAGTATAATGAAAATTCGTATTTGTTGAAAACTTCCAACTGAAGGGGTGGAGCAATCAACAAAATATGAATTAGAACAAGACAAGAGGATTTGTTTAGCCGTCTAGAATCGGTGCAAGAAAATTATATAGTACGTGGATTCGGTTTGAGTTGCAACTATTTGTGTAAAATATAATTTAAAAAATACGTTGATAAATTTTTAATTAATGTTTCTAGCTAGGTTTTCATTTCATGTACAAGTTAAAAGACATACAAGTTAAAAAAACATATTATGATTCAATCTCTCTCTCTCGTTCCTCCTTTGAACATGTCTTTTTAGTCCTAATCTCTTACTCTAATAGGATTATTTCGTCATACGAATATTTGGTAGGAAATTATTGAATAACTCACATGTAGGTTGTCTTACAGTTGGTCAACTCACATTTGAGTTGTTCAATGATCTCCTGTCATGTGTACGTCTAATAGGAGATTGTTTTTATAGGCTATGGTAGCTTAAATTATAAATCAACCGGTGCCACCATCAAAAATAATAATAATAATAACAACAAAAAATTTTACATAAAAAAATTTTTAAAAAATTTATGTCAGATTTCGTTTCAGAATTTTTTATATCATAACCCACAGCATTAAAAATTATGAATCTGTCGAAGTCCAATAGAAGTCGTCCCCATTGGAGTAGCGGCATGGGACGGGAAGTAAGGACACTTTAATCCTCATCATCTTGTGTCATGTTTTGCCTTTTCAAAAGTTCTCTATGTTCAATGGACACTGGAATCCACTGTATATGTGGCATGTGTCTATTGGACATATTGGCTCAAATGTATCCAATGACACATGCCCCATATACAGTGGGACTAATGTGTCTAATGGACACATGTTATGTATACTATGGACTCTATAAAACGATGTACAGCATATATCATAGAATATGTGATTTGTATATATATATATCTTTACAAAATCTTTTGTAAAATAAAGTGATTTTACTATTTCACTTCCGTAAGAAAAAATAATTTAAAGGTAAGATGGTAAGAGACTTCTCAATCATTATAAATAGTAAAACTCCTTTAGAATTTATCGACATAGTTAGATGTATGGATTGCCATTTTGAGCTGTGATCACCCGCCAGACATATGATGCGTGATCAATTTCACATATCTATCTCTATCAAGTATCAATTTGAAGAAAGCAAGATAAACATATACAATTAAATAGGGCCGGCGTCACCATTTGTTGTGCAAGTGGAACAAAACTAATATTGGTCCTTTACGTGTTCTGGGTATTGATTCTAACTTCTGGCAGGCAGCGTATTATCCAACGCCAGTTGCCGGCCAAATTTCATATACAAATTTTTGGTAGATAGTTACTCATTGAAGTTTTTAAATAAAACTTCAAAGCTGCTTTAACTTTCAAATTTGCTCTAGGTGAGTTATATAGAAAAGTTTATGAAAATACGTTTCCGGCAAATGGGTGACGACCACAAGCGATCAACCTCCCCAATTAGAGATTGTGGATTGTTCGCGTGAAATTAGTTGCATTGCATATTAATCGCCTATATAATTGGAATAGTGCTATGTCAAGCTTAATAGAGACAGTCGCAATGTTAAACAGAAGGAAAAGATTAAGGCTGACCCATTCGGTGACTTTTGAGGTTGCCCTCACTGAACTTGAATCTGAACAACGATGCACATCAAATCTGACTGAAATTGGATTTTCTTTTATTGCCATTATTCTAATCTATCAATTTTGAAAACCGTGATATTTTCCCTTACATTGGAAACCATGAAAATATGTGTTTCAAATGAACTACATTCCTAACATTGCTATGAGAGCATATCTAATGGGGTAGTCAAAATTTTGGGCGGTGGAGATGAGAGAGATAGAGATAAAATGATTATTTTAATTAAATATCAGTGGAAAGAGGTGTAGAGAAAAAAGAAAGAGAAAAGTAAAAAATAGTGGGCAAGAGAGAGAGATATATATATATATATACTAGTTACGGCACGTGCGTTGCACGTGTCGTAAAGTTAGCAGGAAATACATTTGTAAACAAAAAATTAAATATTGCTTCAAACAATTAACGGAGTGAATTTAAATGTGATATGCAGAAAATACCTTTTCTGCAATGCTTCACTTTATAGCAATTGTATTACTATCAAAATCTGCAATTCTGAAATGTTATCTATAATACACTGCCCACTTGGAAATCAGAACGGTTACTATACTGTCATATGTTGTAATCTTTAAGAAAATGTTTAATTTATTTTCTTGTATTTCTAGCAGTAAATTTTTCTTTTATCTTTTTATTTTTTGTGTTTAGACATGTTTGGATATGTGTTTCTATGAATACTTCGTGATTTAGTTTATAGTAGATCTTTTTATTTCCGTAGTGTATCTATATTAGTCCTAGATGGATATATTTATGAACTAATTAGTTGAAAAAAAAAGAATATTTCATGGAAGAATTTGGGAAAAAGAAAAAAAAAAAAAAGGAGCACAAAACGACAAAAAACATGGACGACGATTTCTAGCAGTAAATTTTACTTTTTTTTTGTGCTTGGACATGTTTGGATATGTGTTTCTATGAATACTTCTTGATTTAGTTTATAGTAGATCTTTTTATTTCCGTAATGTATCTATATTAGTCCCTGATCGATATATTTATGAGCTAATTAGTTGTTTAAATAAATTAGGAGAAAATTATATGGATATACAAAAAGGGGCTAAAAAAAAAGAGAGAACATTTCGCGGAAAAGTCAAATCCATTATCAGTAACGTATACAATAGAATTGTTATGTATATTAATTTTGAAGTTGAATAATTGGAGTATTTATTTGATCATAATACATGTATAATAAATTCTTTCATTCAGAAAAGGAAAAAAATGGAAAAAAATGAGGTGCAAAAATGGATTCACAAATGAAAAAAAAAAGAAAAAAAAGAGGCAAAAAGGGACAAAATAAGTGCAAGATGATGGGCCCCACTCCTCACATTTGTTATATATATAGTTATAGATATATAGAAATTTAAAAATAATGATAAAATAGTAGTAAAGAAATCTTTGATGAAGATTTAGATTTGGACCTTACAAGGGATACGGAGGAGGAAAAGTGAGGAAAAAATTATGTAAATGAGAGAAAAGTAATTAAAAGAAAAAGAAAATTAAAAAAATAGGGCCTACGATTTTTTTGTGTCTCTCCTTTGAAAACCATGCTCCAAGACATTGAGTAATAGCGATGCACTTAGAGAATATTGGAATGCTGTAATTGTGTTTTGCATTAATAGTATGATAATTTGAAATTTTGATTTTTAAATATAATTTATTTTGTTAAGAAATTATGCATGTGCGTGCTATGGATGTGACACTATCATATTTCAGTATTTTCATATAATTGTGTTTTATCTTTTAATTAACTTGGCATAATTGTTTTGGTCATTTGTTATGATTAATACTTTTGTGATTAATACTTTTGATAAATAAGAAAAATTAGTTTTATACAGATATATGTGTCAGTTGATTTCAAATTTTAAGGATTGGAGAAAATATTTTCAAACTTTATTGGGGTGCATCGTAATAAATAATTAAATTTGTATAATAAATCGTAAGCTTTGTTAGGTTTTTTTATTAGTTTTAAAGTAGTAAAAAATAAATTTAAAAGACTAATCTAATTACAGTTGTATTTTGTGATTCATTGATGTGCATGATTCTTCCCGATGAGATTATATTTTATTTGTGTTCAAGGTTTATATTTAATATTGAATTTCTTACTTATTTCCATTTTATTAGATTTTTATTCATTTGGTTTCCCCGTGCAACACACGGGTACGAGATTAATTAATTAATTAACGAAAGAGATTAGCAGTCATTTAAAAACCCCTAAAGAAAAGCTTGTTTGACGATGCAAAAATGGGGGAGAAGAGGGATATATATATATATATATGTATATTTAACTAAATAGAATCTAAAATCAACATTTGTTTCAACATTTTATTTTATATAAAAAGGTTCTTCTATCAAATTTAGAATGAACTGAATATATATAAGTCCTCTTCATGGAGACTACACAAAAAACTTAAATACTTGATCGAAAGATCACGATGAAATTTTGCCACCTTTGATTTGGTCATACTTCACAACCTAAAATTAAATGAAATGTATAAATCCTCCTATAGCTCGATCATTTTAGACTTTACAAACTCGAATGAAAAAACTTTTGTTGTCTCTTGATGCAGCCTTTATCAACCATCATCGCTAAATCCAGTAGAAGTATTCATGTTATAAATTTAAAGATCAAAAGTTTGCAAAATAATTAATACAAATTAACTCCAAATAAAACAATTATAGAGGGAATCCCAGCTATAACATGACTGAAAATCTTTCCCAGTGAAAGACGTTGATAATTGATATTCGATAACAACATATCGGAGTACTATTACTATATATATATATATATTTTTTTTTTTTTTGTAAAAACATGATAGACTTACAAAGGGAGGGCATCCAAAACCAAATTTTCTTTCACGAAAGATAATTTAGTTTATTAATATTAGAAATTTAAAAAGCCATGCATTAATTAATATATGTAATTCATATATGCTTAGTTATTCTTAGGTGGGTGATGCCTTGGCCCTTTATAATCTGCAGCAAAGGCAACAAATCCAGCCCCATCTTTGATAGCCACTTTTTCTGCACCTGATACTTTCAAACTTGCTTCACTAACTGCACCATTTATCTTCATCTCATCATCATTGTCAGACTCCATTTTTCTTCCTCTCATCATCATCCGGTTTCCCCTAGCACCAGTCGACATTTTTGCGAGGCCATCCAAAATCTTGGGAAACATCTCTTTCTCTGCTGCAGCATTGCATCGTTTGAAAAAAAAAAAAAAAAAAAACGAACGAGTAAGTACAACCCCAAAAAATTAATAATCGAAAAGGAAGAAAATAATTGGGAAACAAAAAAAAAAATGTTACCTTGGCTTGAATACGCATTTGAGAGCTTCCCAAGAATCAAAATTAGGAGAAAAAGCAGTAAACTTGTTCTTCTTGCATTCGAAATCATTGTTCGTATGTTAACTTCTTGTTCCTGCATGCTGATGAATGCCCAAAGAGAAGAACACCTTCAACTATATATAAACATGCAAAATGAGAGGGAAAGTGAAAGCACAAAAGTCAAAAATAAATGGTTGAAGAAATAAATAAGATTGAACATTCCAAAAATAAGACTAACTTCAATTTCACGTTTCACTAATACTAAAGGGGACCAAATTTTCACTAACATGCATTCCCATGAAAGGATTATTTGCATAAATATTTGCGTTAATCCATGTGCTCAGTACTGGGATCTCGAGAGACATCATGAGTGTCCTTTTTATTTTCTACTTAATTTCGTTCCCACAGAATTTGAAAGTGATATTGGAATATTTAGGTTTAGTTGGTCAATTTAAGTATAATTAATACCTTAGACATGGGCAGCTAGCCCTAAATTTGACACTAATGTTGGGTTCCCAGGCCCCTTGATCATTATTATCCTGATTTCTTCATCTTGACTAATTTTTTCTAAAACATATATGATAAAAGAACTAAAATTTGCTTTCAAACCTGCAAATAATAGAGAATCAAATTGTTGGGGAAAAAAAGCCTGAACAAATCCGACCTTACTTAGGTATTGAGTAAAATAAAGTGATTGGACTGCTCTACTTGATGGTTTAACTTTTTAAGATGGAACTCCAATTCCTTACACAAATGTATGCTCTGTGAAAATTCATTGAAAATTTATTAATAGAGTTAACAGATAAAAATCAGCGTAAGATGATTAGAAATTATATCGTACTATACGTATGTCGATTGTCCTGCGGGCCGGTGAGAGTGGCAAGTTACAGGGTGAGTGGGCTAAAGATGCACATGCATGTATGTATATGGCGTTGAGCCAAGGATATCAGTGTTCCGCGCCTGTCTGCATTCCGTTCAACGAGAAATCAAATATTCTAACCTTTTCTGCGTGTTTTTACGTATATGTGTATTAATTCCTTCATCAAAATTTCTTTCTTTTTGACTCTTTTTCAACATGAATGTTTCCCGGCCACTACTTCAATAATTTAATTTTAATTTCTGCAACAATATCAATGATGGAGAGAGAGAGAGAAGAGACCCCTTTGCAATTTTGCATGCACTTGCTATTTCCGTACAAGTTTGCAAGCAAATAGTAGTTGATTTTACCATTTCTATTATTACTTCTATCTCAAAAGGTATATATTTATATTTATTAATTATTTCACTTTAATAATTCGATTTTATTTATGACAATGTATATTAAAAAAGGACATATAGGAAAAGTCTTATTTCAAGATTAACGAAAGTAATAAATATTACTCTCTCCATCCCGTAAATATAATTAGTCCCCATTTTTCACATAGATTAACAAATCTTAATTAATGTTTTTGAAAATTGAAGAGTATAATTTCAAAATATATTTACTAATATACTATTTTATTTATTTAGTATTTCATTTTAGTTATTCTCATTTATTTATTAAAATGCACATTAATAAATATGAGTATATTAGAAAAACTAAGAAATTAATTAACTAATAAAAGTAAAATATAATTTAGGACAGATAAGTAAACTATTTTTGCGGGACTAAAAGAATACAATTTTTTATTACTATTTATTTATATTCGACATTAATATGGGCATTGTATTGGTTTAGTACAACTCGTCCTTGCCCCATGATGATTCTAGGACGGCGGGGCAAGGGCGTGTTCACTTCAATGACCTTTTTCATGGACATTTTTGCGTACAGCAAAATGTCAAGGTATAAAGATAAATTGTATGGATAATTTTTTTGTCAAATTGTAGTGTCAAGAATAAGTACTCATAATTGTAATTATAGAAATGTACAGATGTAAAGAAAAATTATTACTTAAGGGTAATAATGTAATTTTATTCAAAAAATGGCTATTTTTGCACAAGTTTTTTTAAATGGACTATCACTACTACAGAAAAGCTGATTAGGCATTGGCCGTAATAAATAATAGGCGTCGGCTTCTAGGTAGACGCATATGTAACATACGTATATATAAGGAAAATAGGCGTCGGTTATTTGTCGACGCTCATACTACAAAAAGACGTCGGTTGTTAACTTAAAACCGACGCCTAAAAGTCTGATAAAATAGAATATTTTTACTATAGGCGTCGGTTTTTATATAGAAACCGACGCTTATAGTTTCAAAAAGGCGTCAGTTTCACGCTAATAACCGGCGCCTATATTGAAAAAATATATTTTTTTTATTTAAAAATATTTGGGGCGTCGGTTGTTGTATAACAACCGACACTAATTTTTTTTTTTCAATTTCAGTAATCAAATTTTGCCAATTTTTCGTGCGATCACAAAACAGCAAATGCAAGCAACAAGTAGTCCAATTTATACACACATCCTCCACCACCACCATCAAGTAACCAACAAGTAGCAAATGCAAGAAAAAAACAACACTAACACCACCACCAACAATTTATATACACTTTAAACCAATTATCACCAACTTGATATAAATATGAATCTACAAATACTACTACAAAATAAGCTACTGTAAATACGAAACAATTGAATTAACCTAAAACTAAGCAT
>CAVNYN010273092.1:0-24849 GCA_963692815.1 Nyctanthes arbor-tristis | reverse complement strand
GGAAGCAAAAAGATTAGCCTGGGACCCGTGCCATGATTCTTGAGTCATCTGCCATTGCCATTACTGATCATGGATAGGTTGAGCATATTTTACATCACTATTCAGTGTAGGGTCAGTCCCTGTTGGCAGGCCGCAGAAGCAGTGGAGCACGAGATGTTCAAATATGAACATCTCGTGCTCCACTGATTGATTTACGTACACATTACTGGAACTTCTTGATTTTCTTAACAAAGCAACCTCATTTTCTTCACCTCCTTCTTGATCCCAACTTTGCTTTGCTTTTCCCATTTTTAACACCACAAATAGCCTCCACGCTTACAAACAAAACTCTTTCTTGTGAAATTTCTGATACCAGAAAAATAACAGTTGATTAGGTATATACTGTGACGGAAAGGCCAGCAGACAGCACTGCCAGAAATTTAGTCTATTGTGGAATTCTTTCAGAAAGGAAAAGCTGAAGTAGAGTCCAGCCTTATCTCCAATGGCGTACCCGTGGGAAGCAAAAAGATTAGCCTGGGACCCGTGCCATGATTCTTGAGTCATCTGCCATTGCCATTACTGATCATGGATAGGTTGAGCATATTTTACATCACTATTCAGTGTAGGGTCAGTCCCTGTTGGCAGGCCGCAGAAGCAGTGGAGCACGAGATGTTCAAATATGAACATCTCGTGCTCCACTGATTGATTTACGTACACATTACTGGAACTTCTTGATTTTCTTAACAAAGCAACCTCATTTTCTTCACCTCCTTCTTGATCCCAACTTTGCTTTGCTTTTCCCATTTTTAACACCACAAATAGCCTCCACGCTTACAAACAAAACTCTTTCTTGTGAAATTTCTGATACCAGAAAAATAACAGTTGATTAGGTATATACTGTGACGGAAAGGCCAGCAGACAGCACTGCCAGAAATTTAGTCTATTGTGGAATTCTTTCAGAAAGGAAAAGCTGAAGTAGAGTCCAGCCTTATCTCCAATGGCGTACCCGTGGGAAGCAAAAAGATTAGCCTGGGACCCGTGCCATGATTCTTGAGTCATCTGCCATTGCCATTACTGATCATGGATAGGTTGAGCATATTTTACATCACTATTCAGTGTAGGGTCAGTCCCTGTTGGCAGGCCGCAGAAGCAGTGGAGCACGAGATGTTCAAATATGAACATCCACGTGTTCTAATACACTCTGTTCCGTACATTTTTTCTCTGGAGTCAAATTAGATTGTGTGTCTGAGCTCAATCGTGGTGTTTGGCAACTCTTTAGATTATAATTTGGATTATAATTTGTTACGTAGTATCATTTTATTGGTTGTTTTTTGTAAAAAATAAAAAATTACGGCTTGATTTACTTTTTGACTTTTTGAAAAAAGTCAAACTAATGAAATGATATCGTGTGACAGATTATAATTCAGATTATAATCAAATAGAGTTGCCAAACACTAAACCTCTGATAAACCTTTCACTCTATGTCGCATGTATCAATAACACGTGTTGTGCATCCATCCCAACAACATGAGATGACAAGTTTTATAATAAAATTTTCAAAAGGTTTTTTAACGAGTTGTGCTACATTCCCTTGTCGAATCACTTGTCCGATCACTTGTTATTAAATAACTATTTAGTACATTGGCAAAAACACCATTATATTAAATTGAAATATATGTGCAAAAAATCATATACACCCCCACCAAGTCACCCAATAAATAGCTCAACAAGGAAAAGTAGCATTATCCTTGTGGAAATTTAACTGACGTAATTATGTGAAAAAAGAAAATGAGAATCTACCTTTTATAGTGTTCCGGATCAACTCTAAAAAAACATGTCTTAGGACATCTCTTACCAGAAAATTCTATTTTACAATTTTACAACTCTAAAATACAGTTTTTCAAACTCTGTTTCACAAAATTTCTCCAACACATAAACTCTAAAAAAGACCCTACATATTTTCCACTTCATATTTTCTATATTTTATAATATTTGAAAACTAATATATATTGAAAATTAATTAATTATATTCTCATTTACTAATTATTATACATATAAAATTTTAAACAAATAGTTGAAAATACTATCAAATCGAAAAATATTTAAAACGTACATGCCGGTAATCATGTAACATCGAAGAGGACTAATCACAAATGAGAAAAAAAGATCCATATAGTTAGAAAAATACACATAAAAAAAAGTACAACAAATGCAACCCGAAGTACAACAAATGGAACCGCACTAAGCATCGGAATTAGTATAGTCCTCCCACAAAATACTCAATCAGGGCATCACGAAGTTAGTAGTACGCAGTCTTATCCCTTATCTACTTATGTCATGCCAAAAATTCTTGAAAGCAATCATCATTATCTTTAGCCATTTCCACATCTGGAGTAGGTACCTCAGAGCATTCTAAGACCGGTGCATGTAGATTACGTTCATCCTCGATAATCATGTTGTGCATAATTATGCATGCTGTCATGATATCATGTAGGACACGCTTGCTCCACGACTTTGCTAGTCCAGCAATTATTCTCTACTTGGCTTGGAGAACTCCAAAAGCTCGTTCGACATCTTTTCTATAGATTTCCGTTTTAGACGCTAAGTATTTCTTCTTCCGTCCCTAGGATTAGTGAATTATTTGCACAAGAGTAGCCCACTTTGGGTATATACTGTCAGCTAAGTAGTAACCCATGTTGTAATCCTTTCCTTGTATCACATAGTGGGCAGGAGGAGCAACACCATTGACTATGTTTGCAAAGAGATGCAATGTACCCAACACTTGATGTCATTATTTGAACCATGCATCCCAAAATGTGCGTGCCAAATCTATAAATCATAATCAGCAACAACCTCAAGGATTATCATGGGCTGACCACTTCGCCCAACGTATTGTCCTACCCAAGTAGTAAGACAATTTTTCCACTTTCAATGCATACAATCTAAGCTTCCCAGCGTGCCTAGAAAACCATGTTGTTGACTGATATAAAACAATCTTGCGACATCTTCAGCCGTTGGATATCTCAAGTAGCATCCTCCAAAAAAACCTCGACAATTGCACAACATAACCTCTTAACACTCTCAATAGCGGTTGACTCACCTATCTTAAGGTACTCGTCTATTGCATCTGCGGCCAGAATCGTCATTGTAGCTGTTACTTTTTACAACGGAGACTGTCCAAGTTCGTCTCTTTTTTTAGTAAAGTAACTATCATGACTTTAGATAGCTTCTACAATCCATAAGAATAATGTTCTTGACATTCGAAAATGTCACCTGAACATTGATTCATTGTACAACGCAATGGGTACAAAGTAGTTATTGTACAGGTCTCTTTCTACTGTTGCTCAATCACGATTGATGACCATGTGACCCGGAACCAAACGGCGACGATAGATTGGGTGAATCTACACCGTCAGGTCGCGATTATTTTCCTTGATTTATCTAACCAGCGTCTGATGAATCTAGGCCGTCGGATAGATTGGGTGAATCTACACCATCAGATCACGATGATTGTCTTTGGTTTATCTGACAGTGTTTAATGGATCTAGACCGTAGGATGAATTGGGCGAATATACACCATTAGATTTTAATTATTATTTTACCTTTATTCAGTATGTCTCTAATGAATATAGACCGTTGGATGGATTGTGATCATCCTATCCATTGGATTGCAATTATTGAAGACAATCTATGTATGTTGATTTTAGACCATCAGATCGATTGCTCAAACCCCATCCATTGGATTGAAATTATTGTCTTAAACTTATCACTCTATTTTTCCTATAAAACGGGATGCAATCTTGCATCCTTCTCATCAACATCATTTACAATCTTTACATTACGTGTCTTTAATATCAGTAAAATGAGTAGAGGTGAAACTTCTCAATAGATGAAGATGTTCTCCTGTGCAATGCCTACCTAGATATTTCACAATATCCCATAGTCTGCATTAACCAGTTTAAGGAGAAACTCTGGACAAGAGTTGCAAACAAGTATAATGAAGCATTTCTACCTCACATAACTTTGCAACGCATAGGCCGATCATGTGAGACCCGCTTTGGTTAGATTACTAAAGTTGTTACCAAGTTCAATGAATGTGTCCGACATGTTGAACTAGCCCACCAAAGCGGTGTATCTAAAAAGAACATCGTAAGTATTATCTTTAGCATGTCTTTACAAGATAGTCCAACTACTATGCTCTATACTAATTTCTATTGCATTGTGGTTATAGATGAACGACGCTAGAAAAATGCATTCTCAAGTAAAGGCAAAACTTTCAAGTTTGAACACGTGTGGCCAATGTTGAAAGACCTGGAAATGTTTAAGGGTTTTAACGATGTTCCGATTCCAGGTTTCCTGAGCTACAATGCCGTATCACAGTCTGACCATTCTCCAACCTGGGGTCTCCAGTTATCAGATCTCCTGGTCTGTCTCCCGGGCTTTCATCTTTCTCCTTTAACTTAGACGAGGATAGACCCAGAGGATCCTCGAGCGGGCGCCCAATGGGAGTTAAAAAGGCTAAGGCGAAAAGGAAATGTGATGAAGAACAGTCAAAAGATCTTCAAACTATTAAGCATGCAAATGAGCATATGATCAAGTTTATGGACAAAACTGAGGCATATAGAGAAGAAATCATTCAATTTAAAGGCGTCGAGCTGACAGAGAAGACGAAAAACTTGCATTACGAAAGTTTCACGAAGAAAATTGAATTTTGCAAATAGATCCGAGATCCGTGGATCCTAGGTTTAAGGACCAACTACCAAGGTTGTTAAAATCGTATTTTTGGATCGAATTGGTAAGGAATTTTACAAATCAAATCGTTGGATCAAATCGCAAATCGTAAGATTTTATTAAAAATAAATTTAAAATGCCAAATAAAAAGATAAGGGTTTCTAACAAAAATATAAAACCAATAAACCCAATATCAAGCACAATTCATTTAATAAAAATTAAACTTCTAGTAAAATTATGTCATTAAAAAGTTAATCATTCGTACACAAAAAGGTTAAACAATTACAAAATGATCCACTAAATTTGTGTTAACGTCGCAAAAACCACATAATAGTTTTGCACTTCTCAAATTTCATAACCCTATCAGGTTGAGAGACAAAATATATAATAAATAATAATATATATAGTAGTAAAATAATACTAAAAGGGAAATTGGAATCGATATCTGAACTTCTAAAGTTCTAATAGTTAAAAACCACTTGACATAGCCCAGCCTACAATTGCAAAATATGTGAAGTTCCCACTTCCCAAAAATCAAAAGAGTGGTTCTCGCCAAATTAGGTATTGTGAGATGCAGTGGCTATGTTTTTTTTGTTTGGTGATTTTAGGGATTGGGAAGTGATTTTCATCACAGATGAAGCAAAACCATGAAGAGAAATGAAGGATGCTTTGAGCCCGTGAGGATTGAAGCATCAACCATGAAGAACTTTCCTTTTTCTGTACAAACTACAAAAGAGGACCCCAAGGGCAGCAATGAGCCATTTTTATTCGAAATCGTAGGAATCGTAAAGAATCGCGATTTTATGCGATTTTAAACGATTCCATTTCTATTTCTTTACGATTCTACTATTGTCCGATTTTACATGTGATTTGGATTGGTTTTCTGGATTTGAATAGTAGAATAGTATGATTCTACGATTCAAATCGCGATTTTAACAACCTTGCCAATTACTTCACCACCAAGCAATAATTTGGAATAAAAGGGAAATAGAGACTCTTGGTCAGTCTCAAGGTGGCTCTAGCAAGTTTTTAGAGTTCTTTCACGGTCTAGAAGGATCACACAGCGATTTGTCAGACTTCTAGGTCATTATCCTACGTCAAGATGTAATTGTGTTCTTGTTGCATTTAGTATTATACTCATGTGTGTGTTTTCTATCCTTCTTCGATGACTAGTTCCTACTTGTGGTTTCATTATATAGGTTAATTTGTTAGTTTGTATATGTGTGAGTGACTTCGTTTGTACTGTCTATGTTGTTTCATGTTTCAATTTGTAATCGTTCACTTTAATTGTATGTGCAAAACATCATTTACATGTTATACTAAAGTTTTTTTTTTTAAATTACATAATTTAACACCAAAAAAAATAGAAAACATAAATATTGAATTCATATAAAAATGTTACAATTAAAATTAAGAGAGAAAAGGAATATTAGACAAGATGTTAGATGACATTAAAGAGAAATAAAATACAAAAGGGTTAAACATAGTATACAAAATAGGATTATACTAAGTTTTCTCCCATAGTGTTATCCCTTAGTAAAATAGGATTATAAAATATAAAAGGGTTAAACTTAGCATAAAATAGGATTATACTAAGTTTTCTCCCTTAGTATAGAATAGGATCATCGAACATATTGTCCAATATTCCTTTTCTCCCTTAATTGTAATTGCAACATTGTTATATGAATTCAATATTTATATTTTCTATTTTTTTTTTTGTTAAATTGTGTAACTAAAAAATATCTTAGTATGACACACAAACGATGTCTTGCACATACAATTAAAGTGAATGATTATAAACACAAAACAACATAGACATTACAAACTAAGTCACCCACACCTATGACCTAGTAGTCCAGCAAATTGCTTTGTGATCTTTCTAGACCATCAAAGAACTATGTAAACCTACTATAGCCACATGAGACTGACCAAGAGTCTTTCTTTCCATTTTATTCCAAATTATTGCTTGGTGGTAAAGTAGTTGGTCCTTAAACCTATGCTCCATAGATCTCGGATCCATTTGCAAAATTTTGTTTTCTTTTTGAAACCTTCATAATGCAAGTTTTTCGTGTTCTCTGTCGGTTTGACGCCTTTGAAGTTGAATGATTTCTTCTCTATATGCCTCAGTTTTGTCCATGAACTTGACCATATGCTTATTTGTATGCGTAATAGTTTGAAGAGCTTTTGACCGTTCTTCATCACATTTCCTTTTCGCCTTAGCCTTTTTAACCCCCATTGGGTGACCACTCATGGATTTTCTGGGACTATCCTCACCTAAGTTAAGGGAGAAAGATGAAAGCCCGGGAGAAAGACCAGGAGATCTTACAGCTAGAGACTCTGGTTTGGAAAATGTTTAGATTATAATGAGGCATTGTAACTCAGGAAACCTGGAATCGGAACATTGTCGGAACCCTTAAACTTTTCCAGGTCTTTCAACATTGGCCACACTTGTTCAAACTTGAAAGTTTTTCCAGGTTCCTTGACTTGATAATACATTTTTCTAACACCGTCCATCTATAACCACAACGCAACATAAATTAGTATAGAGCATAGTAGTTGGACTATCTTGTAAAGACATGTTAAAGACAATACTTATGATGCCCTTTTCAGATGCACTGCTTTGGTGGGCTAGTTCAACTTGTCGGACAGATTTATTGAACTTGGTAATAGATTTAGTAATTTGACCAAAGCGGGCCTAGCAGGATCGGCCTATATGTTGCGTTATGTGAGGTAGAAGTGCTTTGTTATATGATTAGTGTCGAAATTTGCATATTTGATAGATCATTTATAAGGCACTACACGTTCATTTGATATTAGTCCAACCATTTTATTGAGCTAAATTGATTTTCATGTCGCAAGTCCTTTTTGTATGAATACATGTTCTAAAAATGTAATTAATTAAAGTGCGTATTCATATACATATTGAGAAGTATTACACATAAAAATGGTACTTATTGATGTATTTTTATGTTGCAAGTGTCAGAAGTTCAAGGTGTAAGTTGATAAGACAAGTCGGGATGTTCAACAATTACGTCTACCATGGGCAAGTGTAAAAGAAATCATGATAACTGGAGTTCTAGAGACCAATAAAGATGATTTAAGTGGGATTGGAAAGATACTTTAATAAATACCAAACATCTCATATAACCAATTCAAATTCTGTTCACAAAGTTATCAAAAGTCATCATCAAGTTGCAAGTTGTGTTCTTATCGAGATAAGGTGTTGACTAATCTGCAACATTCACTATTTTGATCATATCTAGAGTTCTAGATATTGGATTGGTGTGATTCAAGTTAGAGAACGAATCCAAGAGATATATATATATATACAATCTTCATCTTTATTACTTTCCTAGATTCAGAACTTAAGTCGACCAAAAAACAGCCAAGAAGAGAGAACTAGAACGGTTTAATAGTCAAACTTTCCAACTGTACAACTTTTGGTGTTTCCTACATATATCGAGTTGTAGTTATCCAAATCCTGTTATTCTTGCTCCATTTGAAATATAAGTTGAAGATCTAAAAATCATATTTTACCATTCAGTTCTGAATATCGACGAAATAGTTTCCAAAATCGCCTACAATCTGCAAGTGGATGCATTTACATGATAGCTACTGGACAAGTGGGCAGTGCTTACATTTTTGGACATATCTCGGCCTACAAATTTCCAATTGGCCTGAATTTTTTCCAGCACGTCGTCAACTCATTTTTAAAGAATTTTTATTTTGTTGATAAATCCAAATTTGATGAATATCATCAAAAAAAAATATAGCTACAACTTTAATCAGATTTGCTGAAGCCAGCCTGGCATGAGGTTTAACTTTGATCAAGTTGCAACAAGTAAGTTGATGGATTTTCTCTATATAAGGAGCAATCTTGTGGTCATTCAAGAATAAGTTTTTAGAGAGCAACACATGAGATAAAGGAGTGAGGAAGTAAGGAACAAAGTAGAGGCATTTTTATAGAAGAATTCATAAATTTATACTTGAATCTATGTTGGGTTCTATCTACTTTTGTTGCTTTACTTTGATTATGTTCTAAGCATTTTTGTACTAAGGTTGAAGATGAAACCCTTTTGACAATGTAATTGTTTGGGTATCAAATTAATTCCATTTGTGTGAAACGTTTATGGTTCTTACTTTTTTTATTAATCAATTCGATATATCTTTCATCTTTAATATCAAGTATTATTGATAGCTAGAAACTCAGTTGATCAATCCATGCTTGAATTTAGTTGCTAAGTAATTATCTTTGATTCTTCTTTTTCTTTAAATTGATACGGAGAATGCTTAGATAGTTTAGTAAAAAAAGCAAAGAACAACCTACTTTAGAATTTTCTAAATCGATCTTAACTGCTAAATATATAGGTAACAATAGATTGATTTCGACTTGTTACTTGAGTTTTGGAATTAATAGATATCTAACTAGTATATTGTCAAATATGGTGGATTCAAAAACCTCAGTAATTCTCTCTTCACTAATCAAAAACTTGTAGAAGATTATTATCATTTATTATTTTCCTTTCATTACTGGCTTTAATCAAACAAAATCACACTTTCTCAACTAGCTAGAAGTAAAATAAGGAAGACTAGATTAAACTTTCATATTCATCTTTGCGTTTCTCATGGGATTGACCTCGTTACTCACGTTTCTATATTCCAATTGATTCGTGCGCTTGTGAGTATTTATAATTGACACAACATTATACTTGTTTGCAACTCTTGTCTAGAGTTTCTCCTTAGACTGGTTAATGCCGACTATGAGATATTGTGAACTATCTAGGTAGGCATTTCACAGGGGAACGTCTTCTTCTATTGAGGAGTTTGCACATCTACTCATTTTGCTGATATTAAAGACAAGTATGCAAAGATTGTAAATGATGTTGGTGAGAAGGATGCAAGATTGCATCCCATTTTATAGAAAAATAGAGTGATAAGTTTAAGACTAATTTCAATCCAACGGATGGTGTTTGAGCAATTGATCTGATGGTCTAAAATCATCGTACATGGATTGGTCTTCAATAATTGTAATATGGGATGATCACAATCCATCCAACAGTCTATATTCATCAGAGACATATGGAATAAAGGTAAGATAATAATTACAATCTAATGATGTAGATTCGCCCAATTCATCTGACGATCTAACTCCATTAGACATTGGTTAGATAAATCAAGGACAAGAATCGCGATCTGACGGTGTAAATTCACCAAATTCATCTGACGGCCTAGATTAATTAGTTACTGGTCAGATAAATCAAGGACAATAATCACGATTTGACGGTGTAGATTCACCCAATCCACTATCGTGGCTCAGTTCCGGATCACCAGGTCATCAATCCTAACCGAGTAGTAGGAGAAAGAAATATGTACAACGACTACTTTGCACCCAATGCGTTGTACGATAAATCAATGTTCAAGCAACGTTTTTGAATGTCAAGAACATTATTGATAGGTAGTTATTTGTGATGTTTAAATCCGCTATATGTGTTGCTAATTATGTGATATTGTATTTAAAAGTTCATGTTTATGTTTAGTTTGGTGAATTGTAGGTTGAATTCTGATAGGAAGCAAAGATGTATGAGTTTGGGCGAATTTGGATCAACTTTACAAGAATTTTGGAGCTTGGGGCCAAGATGAGGAGACATAAAACATGAAGGGCCAAAAGAAGAGGGAAAGGAAAATGGGGGCAAAAAAAGTCTAGAATCTCTGAGCACTAGAGTTCGGCAGCCATGGCAGAGTAGGCAGTAGGAGGAGTGCGGGCGTACAGACTGCCAGCTGTGCCCGCACCGAGGACCAGTGTCCCATCAGCTTCTATTGTGTGGCCGCGCGGATGACCTTGTGCCGCCATATGGTCGTGACATGCGAAAAAACTCTGATTTTTCGAGTTTTTCTAGAATTATTTTCACCATAGAACTTTTACATGAATTTCCTTCATTCTTTTAGAGTTTCTAGAGGCCTTATAAAAGGGGTCTAGGCTAGCCTTCAAAGAGGAGGATAATACAAAAAATACCTTAGAAAATGGGGAGAAAAACACAATACCTTCGAAGGCTTGGGAATCAAGTTAGAGATTTCAAGAAGGAGAAGCTTGGTGCAAGAGTTCTTCATCTTATTCAAAATCTAATTGCCCGAGTTATGCGCTTTATTTTATTTTTGTTTTTCATTCATGATGTGTAATTGATTTTAAGTTAGGACGAATGATGTAACCTAGTTGAGACTATAGTCATATTTTTCATGCTTAATTTATGCAATTAATTTATATGTTAAATTATTATTGGTATATTGTTTTGTCTTCATCTTTTTAGCCAATGGACGAATGAGTGTATAGACTTTTGTTAAACACGAGAGAGGAATATTTACGTTAGCTTAAGCAATAAGAATCATTAATTTAGACAAGACAAAGAGATTTCTTTGTGGTTAGTGCGATCACTGTGGGGTGAACTTCGGGGAGGCCTACATGAATCTCTTATTAATTAATGCATTTAAGAGGGTTGATAACGCGCTCACTTAGAAATAGGTGAGGGGACCTAATTATATAGGATTGACTAGCTTTGAGAGGAGTAGCCAGTTAATTTACTGAGATTCGATCATTAACATAGATTAATTGTCGCAAGACTAGGTGGTCTAGTTATGGTGAAATCTTGAGTCTTTACACATAACCATCATATATTTCCCTCTAAATCTTTGTATATATTTTAGTTTATTAATTTTATTTACTTTTGTCTATTTATTCTCTTTTCCAAAACTCAAGATTTGATCGTTCAAATAAAGTTAGAACTGATAATTTCGGTACTCAAGCCGATCCTTGTTGGAACGATAACTCAAACTCATTGTCCACTGTATTATTTGTTCGATCCATACACTTACGGATTTCACAAACATATTTTACATGAACAATTATTCTTATGGATCTTAGAAGCTGTCCAAAGTAATGATAGTTGCTTTACTCAAAAAAAGAGACGGACTTTGACGGTTTGGACGGTCTTCGTTGCAAAAAGTAACAGCTGCATTGAGGACCCTGGCTGGGGTAACTGCAGATGCAACAAACAAGTACCTCAAGATAGATGAGTCAACTGCTATTGAGAGTTTTAATAGGTTCTACCATGCAATTGTCAAGGATTTTTGGGGTTAATATGTTCTGCCGTGGAATTGTCGAGGTCTTTGGGGGACACTACTTCAGATATCCAACGGCTGAAGATGTCGCAAGATTGCTTTATATCGGTCAATAGCATGGCTTTCTAGGCATGTTGGGAAGCCTAGATTGTATGCATCGAAAGTGCAAAAATTGTCCTACTGCTTGGGCGGGACAATACATTGGGCGAAGTGGTCATCCCAAGATAATCCTTGAGGTTGTTGTTGATTATGATTTATGGATTTGGCATGCACATTTTGGGATAACTGGTTCAAACAATGACATCAACATGTTGGGTACATTGCATCTCTTTACAAACATAGCCAACGATGTTGCTCCTCCTACCCACTATTTGATACAAGAAAAGGGGTACAATATGGGTTACTATTTAGTTGATAATATATACCCGAAGTGGGCTACTCTTGTACAAACAATTCACGAACCTCAGGGACGGAAGAAGAAATACTTCGCTTCTAAGTAGGAAAGTTGTAGGAAAGATGTCGAATAAGCTTTTGAAGTTCTCCAAGCCATGTGGGAAATAATTGCTAGACCGGTAAGGTCGTGGAGCAAATGTGCGCTACATGATATCATGACAGCATTCATAATTATACACAACATGATTATCGAGGATGAACGTGATCTACATGCATCGATCCTAGAGTACGCTGAGGCACCTACTCTAAATGTGGAGATGGTTAAAGATAATGATGAGCGCTTACAAGAATTTCTTGCACGACATAAGCAAATAAGGGATAAGACCGCATACTACCAACTTCATGATGCCTTGATTGAGCATTAGTGGGAGGACTATACTAATTCGCAGTGTTTTAAAAAGCGTGAAACACGAAAAAGCGTCAACCTCAAGCTTCAAGCTTTGCGAGCTTAAGCGCGCCTATGCGGCGTGCGCTTAAGCGTTAAAAAACGTTTTTCATTTTTAACAAATCTAAAATCATTAAATATTTGAAATATGTATCCTAAATTAGAAAATAAATGTAAAATCATAAATATTATATCTACTTTATAATTTTAACACTTTTATAATAAAAGTTCGATATTTTTAAAAGACAAAAGATGGACAATTTCTACTTTATTATACATTTATAGGGATTAAGTATTACAAGAATAATGTAATTGTCAAAAATAAATAACACTTACTCACTTACCACTTAAAATAAAAGTAAGAAAACCCATTTCACACTTTTCACCAACAAGAAAACCACTTAAATAAATGAGAAGATATATAAAAACTAATTCTCCACATGTATATATATATATATATATTATAACAAATAGTATATAACTTAAATAGAGTGAATAAACATATTATAAACCTGAATAATTTTCTTTAAAAAAATCTTTATAATGTTACAAATTCTAGTAATATTATATATTAAAACAATTGTTCTTGACTATTATTAAAAAAGTAATATAATAATGATGATTTTTAAAGAAATTTATTGTTAAAAAAATTCCAACTTGAAAAAGAAATTTATTGGGGTTGCATTTGTTGTACTTCGTTTTTTTTTTTGGGTTATGTGTGTTTTTCCAACTATATGGATCTTTTTTTCTCATTTGTGTCCCGTCTGATGTTACGAGATTACCGACATATACGTCGTACTTATTTTTCGATTTTGATAATAAATGTAATATTTTCAACGATTTGTAAAATTGTATATATGTAATAATTAGTAAACGAGAATATAATTATTAGTTTTCAATATATATTAGTTATCGAATATTATAAAATATAGAAAATATGAAGTGGAAAATATGTGGTGTCTTTTTTAGAATTTATGGGTTAGAGAAGTTTTATGAAATAGAATTTGAAAAAAAAAACTATATTTTAGAGTTATGAAACTGTAAAATAGAGTTTTATGGTTGGAGATGACTTAACTTCAACTTCTTATTTTTCTTCCCTGGGTGGGGAAGTTGAACTTTCATTATTTTATTTTAATTTAATCATTTTAAAATATTTTGGTACGTTATGTTTCGTGTCTATTATTATAAATTATTAATGTTTGGTTGGTTATTTTACCAACCACGAACCACCTCAACAAACAACAAATGTGACGATCTTAAATTCACTAATGTGATCAAGGGACTTACTTTAGTAAGTAAAGACACTGTTTATTGTGTTATTTGATCCAAATTCGAGTCACTTTCCCTACCTTTACGATGCTCAAATTGTACTCAAATTTGCTACCAATGATGATTGATGTCTGCGTTGTCACTTCAAAATATCATCATATTTTTAAAAGATAGTAGCGTTAATTCATATTATCCTTCACCAGTACTAAAGCATCCCATCTCATAAAATAAAAATAGAATATGTTACACGAGTGATTATCATATTAAGCCCACATTAGATAATACACCAGTCGTCACAAAATAGATCACATACCCCTACATTTTGTTCCATTTGTAGTGTATTACCACCTGGTTGTTACATACAATAGCTATAATCAAGTATCAACCATTCTCAATTGGTTAATGGTCATAAAACATTTGACGGCCAGATCTATTCGGAAGTCTTGACCAGGTTGTCCGATCCCACGTAGATTGGCTAGGCCAGCACGCATGGCTCTATATATTGGAAACATAATAGTGAAAGCCTCTAGATTCAAGCCGTGGAATGTTTTTGCCCTGGTAGGATTGCAGGTTATTAAGCACTTGCTGCCTTGCTTCTGAATCGGCAACATTTCAAGAACGATTCTGTCATTTTGATGGGAAGAGAGAAGGAAGGATCAATTGTGAAGAAGCTGATGAGAAAATGCAGAAAAATAAAGCATCAACAATGAGATCACCATCCCCAAACCCACACCCCCCCACTCCCCAAAAAAAAAAGGAAAAGAAAAAATGAGATCACTTAAAAGGGTTTTCCCTTTGTTTACAGGAACTTGCTATTGCAGTGATATATATTTAAACAATATAAATGTAACCCGATCTAATAGTTTCTTTCAATTCAAGTGACTTAAAAATACTCTCACAGTACCCCACTTATATAAAGAGGCCACAGGTTTCCACTGTAATATCTGCCATCATCATACAGACACACTGAAACTAACCAGACACCAGAGAATCCATTGCAAGGCATTTAGAGAAAAATTTGATGTCAGATTTTAGTTTCTAACGACCGGAATTGAGTGCACTTGCTGGATTAACATGCATCAAACAGCAGACACCATCTGGGGGAGTTTGTTCATGAATATTCAGGCTCCCAAGCATCACGGAACTTGACATACCTACACATATAGAAATTGAATGAGTTCAGGTCGAGTCATACTGGGCTGAACCAGTAAGTTTCTTGTTTAGAAGTAGGGTAAATTTAATGAATACTCACCAAACTTTAGAAATATAATTACTAACTCACCGAACTGTGACATGTAACTACTAACTCATTGAACTTTGAGCAATGTTCACTATCCATCACTGTCTTAACCGCCATTTGCATAAAGTTAACGGTGTTAATGACGCGGCTAACGGCTGTATTTTATAAATGTAACTATTAACTCATCGAACTTTATAAATGTAACTATTAACTTACCGAACTTTCATTTGTAATCAGAAGCTCACTGAATTTTAGAAAATGTTTACCAACCGCCACCTATATAAATGCAAAATCATTCCCTTGTTTCCTTTCATTCTTGCAGGCTTTAAATTACATTTTTCGTTTTGTTATTATTACAAAAACACATGGAAACATCAATCGAATATATCACGTATAACTTCATGGCGTCATATCGCAACACAAATTTGATCAAAAAATCATTTAATTAAAGAAAAATTTCTATAATTCCAATCAAGGATACCCAAAAATAAATCTAGTAACTCAAAGAAAGATCCTATAGGGAACAACATCCATAAGAACAAAATAGTGCCTTACAAATGTGGATTGCCTTACAAATGATTCTATATGAATGCCCCTAAACTGAGGAAAGCTGAAATGTGGATTACCTTACGAATGATTCACAACAAATAGAGCATGAAAGAGTAAGCAAAGAAGAGATCTAGGATAACAAATCAATGTTTGTTTTTCATTATTATTATTATTATTACTATTACTATTACCAGATTTTTCACCACATGCGTTGCACAGGCATAACAACAGAAATAAAAAAAAAAATTAGGGCAGAAAAGAAAGATGATGTCCCAATCATTTTCATAGTAAAATACTAAACTTGGAATTTTTTTTTTTTTTTGGTTATTGAAGGAAGAAAGTTTTATTCTTATTGTACTTCTAGCTATTTATAATTAAAAATAAATATTAAAATAATTATACTGAAAAAATAAGGACTCGTATGGTTAGATTTATAAAATCAATTTATAAAGGGAATTTATAATAAGTGGAAATGAGTGGTGGATATTTAATTGAAGTTTGAAAAGTATGGTGATTGTTGAGTAGTTGTCAAATCAACAGTCAAATCATGATAGGTAAATTTATAAATTACAAAAATAAAGAGTACCAAACAAGGCCTAATATAGAATTAGCAGTCAATTTTCGGTTAAATTTTCGACAAAATATAGTAAAGTATGATTGATTAATTTCCACAAAACAACAATTTTCTATTAAATTTTCACAAAATATAATATAGGTATGAGTAATTAATTTCCATACTTAAAGATAAGAAAAGAGAAATATTAGAATATTCAAATTTTCATAAGAAGATTGAAGCCATAATCGGATGAAGATTCAAGGCTAAGGCACAAAGAGGAGAAATTAGAGAAATTTGAATCGAACACAAACATGATTACAGAAATTAGAAGACGTATTAGATTAGTATATATAAATTTTGAAAAGGAAAAGATAAGAAATATGTGGTAAAGAAGATAATTCAGGAAAAAAATAAAAAAATATAATTTCACAAATGACGTCATTAGTGACATCATCAGAATCTTTATGAAGCCACACTATTGGCGTTAAAAAGCATGCCAGACAAACTTCTCTTATTATTAATATATATATTATTATTAATTTTTTTTTTTTGTGGTAAATGCTACCAATGAATATTTTGATTGGTTGGAGAACCAAATTAATGTTTTGTAAGAATATGTGAAGCTTCTTTTGCGCCAACCAACAAAGTCCTTTATTAAACTCACTTGTCTAGGATAATATGCATTTATGCTACAGAAGCTTTACTGAGATTTAATTTAACTTCCGGATTGTTATGGTATTTTTTTATTGTCTTTTTAGGAGTGATGATGATGTACGCTTGTTTTGCTTTTTCTTTATCGTGGAATATTGCTTTTTTATTTATTTTATTTTATTTTTATTTTTTGGGTTCTCATGGATGTTGTCCCCTGCAGGATCTTTCTTTGAGTTGCTCATTTATGGGTATCTTTGATTGCAACTATAGAAATTTTCCTTTAATTAAATGATTTTTGATCAAATTTGTGTTGCGATATGAAGCCGTGAAGTTACATGTGTTATACTCAATTGACGTTTTCATGTATTTTTGTATTAATAACAAAAGGAAAAATGTAATATAAAGCCTACAAGAATGAAAGGAAATAAGGGAATGATTTTGCATTCATATTGGTGGCAGATGGTAAACATTTTCTAAACTTCAGTGAGCTTTTCGATATAAATGAAAGTTCGATGAGTTAATAGTTACGTTTATAATGTTCGATGAGTTAATAGTTACATTTATAAAGTATAGTGAGTATCCAGCAACTTTTAAAACATAACCATTAGCCACGTCAATAACACCGTTAACTTTATGGAAACGGCGGCTAAGACAGTGATGGATAGTGAACATTGCTCAACGTTCGTTGAGTAAGTAGTTACATTCTCAAAGTTCAGTGAGTATTCATTAAATTTACCCTTTAGTAGTACAAGTTTGCTTCGTTTGTACTAGCTACCATATTTCCAGATTAATCGAGCACATAAAACTGATTTAGTACCATGAGAAGCACTCGGGTTAAGAATTTTAGAATTCAAAGTGAATGCTGTGTAAGGTCTTTAGATTCTCCAGCTCCTCTCCACTAGCAATTCCAGGATCAATAAAACACAACTGAAACCAGCGTTACCAACATATCAAAACAGAATGAGATAATAAAACGGACAGTTTTATTTATAATTAAAAAAAAAAAGGAGAAAAGAATAGTAAAGGGGAGAAGGAAATAGAAGGTCGGTATCAACCAAAAAGCATTGGAACCTGATACTGGTCTTTCTTCAGGGTATGAACACCTCTTTTGATTAGCTTTTGCCATCTGACATTCTCTTTAAGTGATTTTTCTAAAGCTCTTGTTTTCTGGAAAGAGAATCAGAATAGTACTTCACAAAAATGAAATTATAAGCTTACCAGAATTTCTAGAAATTGATACATAAATATGCTGCTATTTTCAAAAAGGGGGCCATTTGCATCAAGATTCAGAATTACAAAGAAGAAGATTATTTGATGTCACCATGAATATCCAAACAGCCGCATGTGATTTAGTTCTAAATTTTACAGCTAACTGATTAGGGTCGTGCAGAAATTTAGAGATGTATCTGCAGGACTAGCTATTTTTTGACTTATTAACTGCATAACAAAGTGATCTTAGAGTTATTTACACCCTTGCTTTTCAACTTTTAAGTGTTTAGTAGGACTCCTTGAACTGAGAGGGGGGGTGGGGGTGGAACACACGCATGCACCCACAAATTTCAGCACAATTACAGCTACTACTAGTAAATAATTTATTTTACTGATAAAATGTGCACAGGGAATAAAATGGAACTCATGCCAATTATACGAAGTATCATAATAGGAAAATTATAACACCTAACTTCATCCGTGGATCTGGACAACAAAACGACCAAATTACACTATGAACTTGAAACCAAGCATACTGCAGGCGATCTTAATATTTTAACTACGAGCAAAAAACAATAGGCATGCAGCTGTGTATACTTACACAGGAAGGGTCCAAGATTAATAAGTTGAAGGCCTGTGTCCCATTTATCTGATGCTGAACCTGAATGCCAATGATGGTTCTTGAATGGCCATCATGTTGGAAGTACAAGGGCCTGCTCAACATAGCTTGTAATCAAAATTAACGGGTGCACGTATACAAATAGGACAACACAAATTTATTTTTACTTTCAATATGCAGACAACATGCCAAACACAACTCCTAAACTAACAGAAATTCACTTACGGTTTCCCACTAAGGATAACACGCCGATTGCCAGGTTGCACGGGCTTATTGCCAGAAAAGTAATTCCAGACCCACTCAACAAGAAGCTGATCACCCTTCATATTTCCACATGGGATGCTGGAACTTGAACTTTCATCACCAGTTGAAACTGTGTCAGTAATCTTGGAATCCCCCTTAAAAAGAAATTTATCCATTGGTCCATAAACTTGCATCACCTTCCTTTTGCCGACAGTTTTATCTAAGCTGACATCTTTCCCACAAAAATCAACTATCCTGGCACGAAGGCCAAATGAACGGAAAAGTGCAGCACACTCTGTGGTTCCAATCCAATTTCTCTTCCCATAAATTTTCTGATCAAAATGATATGAGCCGAGTGCATCAAAACCTCTTTCCCAAGCAAGTTCAAGCCATCTTTGCAGGGAAGCAATATCCGGCACAAACCCAGAACCACCATACAGAACCTCCCGTGCATCTTGTCTCTGTTTAAGTAGAATGAGAACTGAGCATCTGTATATTATGCCACCCACACCCCCACCCAACGTCCTCTGATTCAACACTCTGAAAGTGATCAACATACCCAGATAATATGCTCACTGAATTCTTTGAGTCTAATTCCAAACACTTCGCCAACAAAGTCGTCAAGTCATCTTCAATCAGGATGAAGCTCTCGCTAATCTGTGACTCTACCAGACAACAAAATTTTTCATCAATTTCTATCCTTCCGCTGGTAGTTACCTTGTCATCACATCTTAAAGAACTGCTCTCAGTGTTTTCCCATCGGAAGAGCTATTTAAGTATTCCATGTTATCATGAACCTGATCAAAAGATGAATTTCTTGTATCATTTAAATTGCAACTGCCAGTAACTAAGATGTAGAAGAAAGACAGCACATTACAAGCAAAATATCTTCAAGTAACACAAAGCTTAAGTAAGGACACTCGCTCTACAAACAACCTACTTTTGTAATTTATGGTCAAACATACATTCTCAATTCTTGGTTTTTTGTACCTTCAACTAACTTTGTCCATGCACATAATCACTTCTCATTTCTTATGCATTTCAACTCATTATATTCCACAGTTGAAAACTTCACGTCTTACTTATCAAGGAAACATCATGATCCAAAATCACAAACAAGAACAGAACAACCCGAAATAAGCCTTCAGTAAAGTGATTTCCTTTCTATCCCAGTGAAATACTATTCCTAATAGCTTGTTAGAACTACATGCGGCATCTTCTGGTCAGCATCAGGTAAAAAGTCAAGAGTAATGCCAACTCGACTCTAATTCAGTAGTGGTACTCACTCAATTAACTAATAAAATAAAGATGCCCGCTTTCAAATTGAGGAATCAAACAAAAATTTCTGAAACCGTTATTCAAATGCACAAACAAAAAAAATAAAAATAAATTCATATGTAGTGCAGGAATCGTTCTTTTATTTATGCATATAAACAAACAGATATGCAGGATTCTATAAACCAATATAAAACTAGCTAATAAACGCATATACATACATACAGATGGGGGTAAACTTGGTGGGGAGTTCTCAGGAGAGATTTGTTGCGCAAATTCTAGGTCTCTGGCGTATTCTTCATCGTCCAAGTGATCATTAGCGTGTCTATATAAACCGAAAATAATGAAATCATATTATTGAACAATTTAAAAAAAAAGGGAAAATGGTGGAAATAGAAAATTGTTTACTGGAACTGGAGGAGGAAAACGCAGTCGAACAGAAATTGTACCTCTCGAGTTCAAGAGATGGAACTGGTAGATTACAGAAGGGGCAGGGCGAGAATTCCATTGAATAAAAGGACCAAAAAAAGGTGGAATTTTGGGGTTTTCTACAGCAAGAAATGCTGGGGAAGAGGCAGAGCAGTAGGACATCAAAACGAAAGTTTTCTTCTCAAAAACTGTAAAATGGAAAGGGCATTGTGCGCCCATGTTTTCGAATTATGAGCACACGTTTTCGGGTTCGAATAGTTGTTTACCAGTGTTTGCAACCAATAGGGTCCATTCAAGAATCGAGAACCAATCATCAACGTTTATTTTTGATATTTGAATTTTGTACAAGTAGCCTAACGTAACAGCTGGACCTTCCCCGTGCATTGCAAGGCCAAATTTCAATAACGAAATTTATAATGTAAGAGCTAATTTCACAAATGGTCTCTATCCCTTACACTTCAATATGATTCTTATAGGCATACCAATGTAGTTGAAGAATTTTCATATCCATCACAAGCGGAATACGATCCGTATTCATATACCTACAACTTAGAATGGATGGATCATCCTATATTTTGTTATGAAGAAGGACCACAATTCCAAAATTTCTAGTTGATTCCTTCATCACAACAATATTCTTCAAATTCAGGTACGTCTCTAGAAAAAATTGTTAAATCACTTGCGATTAACACACAGCAATTTCAATAGGAGACAAGAACAAACTTCCAAAATTTGGAGAATCAAATAAGTCAGCTGGCATCCTCTATAAGTAGGTTGGAATCTCAAGGTAAATTGCGTTCACAAACTTTTAAACAAAATGTTATTGCAATTACCTTGAGAAGTGGTGAGAAGTTGGAAAAACCTAGCAAGATGCAGCAAGACATTCTAGGGGAAGATGTTGACAAAGAAGTAGTAGTTCCTCAACCTCAAATTGGTGACAAATCCTTCTTTTCCTACTCTATTGTCTAGATGCAAGAAAGGGGAGGAAGTGAAGGAAATCCTTGAAATCTTTAACAAAACTGAGGTAAGATGCAATTAAATAGTACCTTTATGTGCTATGTTTCTCAAGAAATCTTGTACCAACAAGAAAAAGTTGAAAGGTAATGTGGATGATGGTACTCTCACGATGGAGTTTAATGATAAATTCGTTAAAATTAATATTTATGATACACGTGAGAGCTCGAGAGTCTACAAAGAAATGGTACAAGTATTTTATGCTCAAAAGATTTCTGGGAAAATTTTTTCTATTAGTCAGAAAGTTCAACTCTATCATTCTAAATTAAAATTGATTATTGACATATTGCATTTTAGAGGAGTATGACATTTTATTACCATTAACACATTTTTTGATGATACAGTTGAAATACTAAGTTTGAATACATGCACACTTTTATGGTTAATGGTCTTCACTTAAAACCTTTTTATGAAGGTTTTCAAGTTGATCAAATTAGTGTGAGTTGCCGGACTTACACAGTTTGAGAAATGACGACATCTAGCTAAAGACATTAAAAAAATGCACTATTGGGAGGCAACTCAAATTTCTTTTGAGCATATATTTTTATTTTGTATGTCATTATTGTTATTTTTATAGTTTTTATCATTTTTCAATGATTTTTTTACCTTGTTTTCATTTCTTTGTGTAGAAGACAGTCTGTGTTAAGACACGATCACACCTTGTGAAAGGGTAATTAGAAGAAAAATATGGATATAAGTCGTCCCACGTCTTATTCAATGAGATCTTCGGGTTGTGAGCTATGATTCTTCAAAGAAAAATTTTCAAATGTCCCACCCACTTCTCCATGATGCTTCACAATTTCAGAGGAGTCCTCTCTTTTGTTATTTTGTTTTATCCTTTGACATTTATGTTTTTGGCACGTTGAGAACAGTGTTTGGTTTTAAGTGTGGAGCAGGGCTCGTGACATAGTTTTATGTTTGCTTTAAATTTTAGTAATTAAAATTTGATCAGTTTCAGTTTCTTTAATTCTTTTACTTGACTAGTGAATTTCAGTTTCATTTTTATTATCTCAGTTCCTTTTTTTTTTGTAATTTTTGCTCTAAATAGAAAGTATCGATAAAAAAAATTCAACTCTCTTCTGGATTCTAGATTCTACTATTGCTTGTCTCGATGTGATCTGGATTATTGTGCATTATTGAGATGAATTGAGGCACAATGGGGGATATTAGCACTGATAGTTGGATTCTTGTTTACTGTGCAGTGTCTGATTGCTCTTGATGATTGAATGGATGAAGAATGTGTGTGATTTAATACATATGAACCTTAATTTGTGAGCTTTACGGCCTATGAGCATTTATATTATATCATGCTTGCCATTCTTTTGACCGTGTGATTGTCATGCATAGTGGATTCCTTATAGAACTTACTTTGTTATGCATGTTGTAATGCCTCTTTGGTACTTGAATACAGTATATTAGTACGGGCATCAGATGAAACCAAGTTTAGCTTTCTAAAAGAGTCTACATTGGCGTATATACCCCTAGAGAGCCAACATTGAGCTTTAGCCTTTTTGTTGGAAATTATTCACATTACAAGCTATGAAAAATCCTTTTCCTTGTTAATTTCCACCTCATTTGAACCTTTAAATTGAAAGAATATATAGGCTTTTTTTCATGAGTTTTAATTTGTTCTTGAAAAGATTTGAAGATGTTAGAATTGAAGGGTTCATAGATTTAGTCTCATTATTCTTATAAAGTGGAAACATGTTGTTGGGAATGAATTATTCAAGTGTAATCTAGCTTGTCTATTGATTTAGAAGAGAAGAGAATGAAGAAAAAAATGAGAAAAAAAGAAAGAAAAAGTTGAAAAAAAAAAAGTTCCTTTGAGAGTATTATTGTTTTTAGTTTATTATTCTTTGAAGTAGATAGAATTCAAATTGCTTATTAAGGCATGGATGGAAGGAAAGAGTGTATCATTTGAGATTAATATTGATTGAGTTTCCATAAAGTTTATAGATTTCTTTCAATTATTTAGTCTAAAAATTCCTTCCTATCACACATTATCCAAGCCCCATTACAATCAGTAAAAGACCCTTACTTACATTCATTCCATTGGTGGAGCTATTGTGATATATTAGCAAGCATATGGTAAGGTTCTTATGTGTGTTGACTTGAGAGTAAATTTTAACACTCAAAACACTTTGAGTGAAATGAGCGAATCTTATATGTGAGGGTGTTACATTCCATAACATTTGGACGTCAAGAAAGTATGATTGGTCATTTGTGTGATTGATGTGAATTTACTCTATTCGTAGCAGCTGGTTTCTTGTTGTGTTGAAAATTAAATCTATGAAGTATGATAGTTTGAGTTACAGAAGGATGGGTGAAAAGTAGAGGAAAGAAGAATGATGAGACTTAAGGTGAACTTGAGCTTCCAAATGCCTGGGGACAAGCATTGTCTAAGTGTGAGGGAATTTGATAGAGTGTACAAGTGTTATATAAATTATGATGTTTTCCTAATAATTTGATTATTTTAAATATTTAATATTTGCATATTTATTGAAATTTGTATTTTGTGAAATAGTTGGAGGAGTTGAATTAAAATGGAAACATATCTACAAACTTTGGAAGAGAAGTTGGAACTCAAGAGATTTACCGATCCAAAATAAACTTTACTTAAGCAAATTCCGAGAAGGAAGTTCAGTCGACTCCTAAATTATTTCCCGCGCTAGAAATTATTCTTGGAAGATTGAAAATATTTTAGAAAGCTCATTTGTGTAAATATAAGATATTTATTATTTATTTTATTTATTAGTTCTTCTATTTTTAAAGAGAAAAAAATATACTAGGTTGGAGTAGAATTTGGGTACTTACCAATTTGGAAGGACTTGCAAGAGATACGGACGTATAAATTCGATTGGATTCTCTCTCCAATTCGGCTTAAAAGAAGACATCCAGAAAGGAAGATAGACAGTGAGTTAAATACACATTTAATCACTCAACTTGCCCTTTTGTTTCTAAATCATCACTGATTTTTAACTTGTTACCCGTTTCTCACTAAACTTATAAATATGTTATATATCTATCACTAAACTTACAAAAATGTTTTTCATCTATCACTAAGATGGATTTTGTTAGTTACATTTAACGGAGGCGATGACGTGGCTTAACGGTACAGTGACGTGATTTAATAG
>CAVNYN010273091.1:0-36751 GCA_963692815.1 Nyctanthes arbor-tristis | reverse complement strand
CGCCTGGGTCATCAACATTTTTTCAACTCACTGGGTCCCCAAGCATTCATAAAGCATGAAAAGTCCTTTTTGACAGTTTCCATTCATTTCTTCGTTAACTCCTTAGTCAAATTACTAATTTTGATCTAACATCATACATCGGACACGCTATAGTGCCAAATAGCCCATGTGGCGTGCCTCAATGCACACTACATGACCCATATGGCCCCATAACGAGCCCGATGTATGGTGCTGGAATGGAACTCGTCAAATTACCATTATGACCATTATCTTTTTAAACTAAAAAACAAAAAATTTAAAAATACCCAAAAAAAAAACTAAAATTTTAAAAAAATTGGAGGAGTGTGTGGATCCCTTGTGCTGCCAACTACCGAAAAACGTGTGCTGCCAGAAATGGGCCCCGATCCTTTTTTTTTCCAAATTTCACATTCTTTTATTAATAAAAGAATGGAGACTCAACGGGTTAAAAAAAATTAGGGACCCAGACAATACTAACTGCAAAAGTTGAAGACAAAATGTGAAATTAACCCTTTATTTATTTAGCTTTAAATCTTTCCCAACCCTAACTTTAGATGAAGACATGATCCCCTAGAAGGTGAAAAATGATCTACTATTAGATGTGGAAGAGATGTGGAAAATAAAAGAAAGAAAAAGGTGAAGATTAAGAAGAAAAGGATATTTTGTGTCCTATTAATTCAAAATGCTAGTACATTATTTGAATTTTGTAGTTAAACTAAAAACCATGAGCTACTCTTTGGTATTTTTATATATGGGTTAATGTCACTTATAATCCCCAAACTTTCAAGTTTTACACAAATTTGTTCACATTCTAATTTTGTTCGGCTTGTGGGTCCCCAATCTCAACTGAAATCTTTCCTTTCGTCCCACTTAATGAAATACGTCCAATTATTCCGTTAAGCATAGTGCATGTGGCGCAATCCCCCAAAACCCTAGGGCATTATTGGCAATTTGGCAAATCTGATCATGGAGTATATAGTCTAGAAGCTAAATGGGTTAAACACAAGAGTTAAACAGACAACAAAATACATTGGCCTCTCAAACCAAAAAGCCCTATCTTTAGACGAAGGAGAACTCCACCTCACGGAGTCCAGTTATCACTTGTGTAATCAACCCTTGGTTTTTAATCTTGAAAGCACTAGAACACATAAGGCTATCAGCAATGGCATATCAAATACGAGAGGAAGGTGGAGAGGCACCCAACTACGATAAAAAATCAAACGCAAATTTGCTTTTCTGATCAAGCTATCTTCGAGATAATGTGTGCTATTTCTTTAGACAAATTTTGATTGGGGCTTGTTTGTATTTCTTGTGGCTGATTTTGTACGCAGACAATGGTTCATCAATGTAGTGTGAAATTGCCTTCAACCGGTTTATTTTGGCTATATCTTTTGTATAGTGGTAATCCCCATTCTTTGCATTCTATTTTCTAGTGCGTGTAAAGTAAAGACAATATTACAATACATCTTTTTGCCCACTTTACATCTCCAAAGTTTGTTCTTATGACATATTATGTCCCCAACATTTTATATCATTCATATTTTACGTCCCAAGTGTTTTACTAGGTTTTTTTAGTTACATCCCCAATTTTATGAGGATGGTAAACTAGAGATCCCTATTCTTTCAAGGAAGGCAATGCTCTCATCCCTACTCAATTATGTATCTATTTGTGAAGATCTCCAACAACTGATTTAATGTTGACGTTGACCCCCTTTACCCTCTTAATTTCCACGAAACACAGTTCACAAAATAAACTAAACCAATTACAAAACGAGGAAATTTAATAACTTCCAAATGGGTACATTGCTCACACTAATTAATACCATAAATTACGGAACACAAACCTCCTTACTCCTATCCTATAGACGAACAGTTTCCAAGCAAATAAAAGGGCCAACAACACTCAAAGCCCTCTACAACTGGGTCTAAAATATGCAAGCTTCATTCCCCCACCTCCAACATGGAGCCTTCTATTTTCTCTTCCGGTGCAGTTATCTGACATTCGAGTATTCTAATCATGCTTTCGAAGCTTTCCCTCTCACTTTCCACGTTGCGTATCTGTGTTTCATGCTACCGCATTGACCTCAGAAGCGCTGGGATCACATCCGTAGCGCAATCGCATATCGGTGGATTATACCACAATATGTAGCCACAGCATCATAAGCATAGAACCTTCTTTCTGGGTTGCGGTCTGTCCACGATGTCCTAAAGTTCATTTATTTATCTCCCCCATTTGCAAATTCATTCAATTGTCAAGCGTTTGAACTCATTTTGGAGGAAAGGGATAAGTTGGCTCCAAAGCAAGGTGATTTTGGAGGGAAAGAGATTATATTACCATGGTTTTAGACCAATAATGCCATAGGGGTTTGGGGGTTGCGTCAATGCATTGTGCTTAACGGAATAATTAAATGGATTTTGTTAAGTGGGACGAACGGAAAGATTTGAATGAAAAATGGGGACCCACGAGGTAAAAAAATAGAATGGGGACAAATTTGTGTAAAACTTGAAACTTTGGGGACTATGAGTGACATTAACCCTTTTTATATTTCCCTTTATATTCAGTTGGCTATTTTATTCCATGGAGGTTTTTTCCCCTCTAGTTTTAGTCAAAATAACGATTGCCTTCAATTTACAATAAATAACAAATAAGCAGGTTGCCAAATAATAATAATAAATTAATCCACGTTAACATTAGAATAGATTGAATCCAAATATAAAATTAACTAAATTATTTTTTTTCTTAAAAAACTAAATGGTTCATCGTTTACTGTTCTAATGATGACCAAATTTTCAGAAACTCCTCAATAGTTTCACATACTGACATGAAAATGAATCATCATCCGTAAATTGCAGCAAAGGTCTCGACCTATTTTTCCCTTGAAAAAAAAAAGTCTCAACCTATTTATTTATTTATTTGCACCCAACTCTCAACCTATTTATGCACGTATATGTGTTTTTAATTAAGACTTTCTTAAATTTTTCTAGAAGAAGTAACAAGACCAGAAATATGTCAATCTTCAATGTCAAAGATAATAACCGGCTTTTGAAGAACTAACTAGGCCAGAAATATGTCAATTTTCAATGTCAAATAAAATAACCGGCTTTTCTTGCTTTAGACGGACGTTTCAAAGATTTGTGCATTTTGCCGCGGCGCTTGTAGTTATAGTATTTGCCACCCATTCAATGACATCAACGGCCACTAAACATAATTTAATAAACTTTATTTAATTAATTTAATTTAATCTTTCGCTTATTTCCTTCTAATCTAATGGTAGGTCCGGTGGGGATAATTCTATATATTTTCCAATTATGATGGTGGTTATCATATTTATTAGCAAACTCGTGTGTGTGTGTGTTTTTTTAAATTTAACACAAGGAGGAGATAGGAGAGAAAAAAAAATAGATAGGGTCGGTGGGGTGGGGCTCCCTGCCTCCGTCCTTTTCCGTTAAAGCGGGCTTTCGTACTACGGGTAAGAAGTCAATTAAGGGCTCGTTTGATTAAGTTTATAGAGTTAATTTATAAAGAGAATTTATAAAGAGTGAATATGAGTGGTGGAGATTTAATTAAAATTTAAAATGTGTCGTGATTGTTGAGTAGTTGTCAAATCAATGATAGGTGAGTTTATAAATGAAAAAAATAAACTAAAACAAACATGCTCTAATTTGTTTGGTAACCAATTATAAATGAGTGAATTTATAAATGAATTTAAAATACAAATTTTGTATAGGTGTCGAGATTTGATTGTACTATGTAAAAGTAATGATTAAAATGATGTAAAAGTTTAAGTCAAATCAAATTTATGGTTAAATGTGGTGTTATGATGTGTCTAAAAGTTAAAATTTAAATTGATTGATAAATTTGAAGTGTTTTTAATGGGCAGCCTTGGAAATATCTTTAACTATTCGAAACAAAACTGAATAGAGTGGAAGGTGGGGCCCAATCCTTCTCTGGTATGGGTTTCCGCGGATACTGGGTGGGAATCAAAATTTAAACAAATGAAGTTTCGCATGCATGTGCGTGTGCCATTGCCAAACTTTGTGTTTAAGAAATCTTTTGAGAAATATTATTCAACATTTGAAGTTGTCCATTTCCCATACCTTCTAGATATACCATCTAAAACCATTGAAATTTTAAAAAACTTATGCCACAACTAATTCATTCATTGTAGAAGTAAAGACATTTCTAAAGTTACTATAAAAAGATAATACTAAGACTGTAGTTTCGTTCTTTTGCTAGACGTTCGATAGGATTATACCTCTAGATGTCTATGTAGCGCATTAATGACTCAATATCATATGTTTGGTAGCATTACGCCACCAGGTATTGTTGTGGCTTGTGGCGTGACACGACATATCAACATCTCACAGTATTATGTTGCTAGACATTTGATATTAGATCATTTTCATTACATAGCGGGAGATAATTGGGAACCAACACATGGGTAGGCAGATCCACATGTCACTTCCCAATGATATCCTATCAGACGTCTAGCGAGAGATATTTTCAACTGTGATTGAATATAATATATGTATGTAATGCAAATATGCAATTACAAAGGCATCAATGCTAACAATATATAAGAAGGATAAAAATGACCTCCCGCCATGTGTGTCTGGCGAGAGATCAAGACAAAAGGAGAGAAGGAAATGTATAGAAAAATTACGATTTCATATAGGATGTTTAATGATCACTCATTACATGTGTATCTGGCGAGAGATCGGGACAAAAAAAAAGAAGAAAGAAACATATAGAAAATTTGCAATTTCTATCAGTAAAATATTTTGAATGAACTGTTTTCCAGAAACCGTCAAATTGTATACTGTTGCGCGACAAAATCAACAATATGATAGTGTATTTTACGTGAACAATTCAACTTGGAAATTAATTTAACATCTAACCAGTATGTCCGACACTTGTCAAAAAAAAGAATATATAAATAATAAATAAATAAAGGAAATTAACAAACATGCATGTCCTACACGCTAATATCTCCCATTGAGTAATATTCCAAAACTTTTTACTTTGACATTAATTGGCTGCCTCTTACCAATCAGTTTCACAACCTCCCTGAAAATTCTCCTGTTTATATATATTCAATAAAGTCAAGTCACGCGTTCTAAAGTCATCTCATTAAATGATCCAGAGAACTTTGAAATACAAAATAACCTCTACCTCATTAAATGATAAACTCCATTTGACATGACTTCACTTCCTTAGATGATCACTCACACCACATATATGTAATTTTAGCAAAATATGAAAAAGCGATATGAATATATATGACAATTTTACGTAACACAATTTCATTAATTGATGACCGCATTAGTACCTTTTCATTATCTAATAATAAAAGTATTTTTACCCAAAAAGTATCAAGATTACTGTTCTATAAATATAGTATATTATTATTATTATTATTGCTTCTATTTCAAAATATAAAAACATTCTCTTTTTAAAAATATAATAATTGAAATATTACTTCTCTTATATATTAATATATATTAATGTACATAGTTATTAGCCAGACAATTTGGTACTTTGTCCAACGCCAATGAAATTTTCAAGAATGACATGGAAACAAAATCTAATTCTTCTAGATATTTCCTATAAAAATAGTCTAATTTTTATTTTCACTAAGATTAAGAAATGTACATTTTATATTTGTAATTCTATTTTATTTATAACAATCTATATTAAATAATGGTATATAAAAAAATATTCTATAATTTTTTTTAAAAAAAGTGATCTATATTTTAAGACTGATAAAAATAGAAAATTCAACTATTAAAGTATCATGATTATTAATAATAAAAAAAAAAACACAAATCTCCCATCATCATTATTTTAGTAGTGGTTTTTTACAACATGACTACACACCAGCAGCTCTGAAACAAACATCATCAAATACAAAAATCTGTATATTTTCCTATTAATCCAACACAAAAATCCATTGGATCATTTGGAGTTGGAATCCCCCTTAAATCAAAGAACCCACCCAAAAATAAATAAATAAATAAATAAATTCATTAATGAGAAGTGGGCACAGAAATGGAGGCTTGTTGAAGAAGTTTCTGTGCAGCAGAGAGCTGCTCCATCAATCCAACCAATTGGGCCCGGTATGCCCGAGCCTCGTCCACAGCCTCAGCCTCAAGTTCCCCAAGCTGGGTGCAAAGCCGCTCCTCCGCTTCCTCCGCCACCCTCAGCCGCTCCCAAGTTCTTCTCAATTCTTGTTTCATCTTCTCTTCTCTCTCGAGGCTCCTTTTCAACTCCCTTTCCAACTCGTCGTTTCTCTTCTGCAACACCTCCTGCTCCTCCGCCAATGCCGGCGAATCCTGCAGGTGGGGTGCCTTCGTTTCGCCGGAGGAGAGGGTCATGGATGGAGCCATTTTGTTTTTGTTGGAGGATATATATGTTAACTAACGAGGTTTTCTTGATTTGGTGGTTTGATATATGTTCAAGAGAGGTTGAGTACAAGGGATTTTATAGGGTGATTTTTGGTATGTCTAGGTTCAATGAATCTGATTGGTTTGTAAGGAGAAAAGTCTTGGTAGATATTTGGCATCTACTCGAACGTGTGGACTTCTTATACCTTTGACATATATTGTTATTTTTTTAGAATCTTTAAAATTTAGTCCTCTACTTTTATAGTTTTGGACTAAATTGGACTCTCTTTGGTGGGTTTAGAACTTCTTATACAATAGTTTTTTTATGACAAAATTAGCTATTTCTAGTAGAGAATGTTAAAGCTGAAGGATCTAAAAACTGAATTTCAGAGTACAATCTTATTCTAATATCAATAGCTAGTACTTTTATGACGTAATATGTTTGCATGGATGCAAGCAAACAACAACTGAAACTCACTAGTTGGGGGATAGTTCTTTTTAATTGATTCATGTGAAAGGTAAGAAAACAGATACTATCATAAGATACCATTGTTGGTGGTGCTAGAAATTTTTAATTTTAGTGGGTGGTAAATGATATGCCCAAAGGTCATTAACCATGATCTAAATCTTAAACTTTGAATTAATAGTCATTTTACTACTTCTGACTTAAAAACATAGTTTTGTATTCTTTTCTCAATCTATTCCAAAATATATGTCATTTTCTTTTTAAAAGTGTAGTTGAAATATTAGTTTTTTTCTTTTTTTGAACTTGAAAAATATTAGTTTTCTTATATTCATCTATTTAATGTGTATTGGTATAAGTAAATTATTAAAGTAGAATAATTAATTAATATTGAAAGGGTATAGTATGAAAATGATCTTAAATTTGCTTTTCTAATACGATTAAATGAACTTTTTCTTAATTTTTATGAAAATAAAAAGAGGACTTCTATGTGAAACAGAACTAGTGTGAAAATTTCTTAGTCATGATATGAATGAAACTCCAAATCTATGATCTTGACTTATGTGTCCGTAGACTAATTATGTTGGCACCCTTTGGCCTTTTCAGACTTAACACAATGTTTGGTAGCCATTTAAGAGCTTGTTTGATCCTTATTATTTGTTCAAATGTGGAAAAATTATAATGAAGAGAGATGTAAAATATTTATTAGAAATGTAAAAATATTTAAAATATATAGTTGTAATTGAGCAATTATCAAATCAAATATCAAATCAGTAGTAGGTAAAATTATAAATTGAAAGAATAATGAAAATCAGACAAGCTCTTAAATTCTCTCCTTATGCCCCAATCCACTTTCTCATTGGTCAGGGAATGAACTTGGGGGCATAATCTTTAGCCTAGGCAAGCAAATCCAGTTGCTGATTAATCTTCTAAAAACTCTACTTCAAAAGTCTATAATAAACTCCCTTTTCAAAAAGAAAAATAAAAGAAATAGAAAAAAGAGTCTTATAAACTCTAATTCAGGAATTATTAGGAGTAACAGTTATTTTGAAAGAAGATCTGTTAAATCTCATCTTACACTATGACATATAGTACTATATTATTGATGTTCAATTTATGCAATCTATATATTAATTAATCCATTTAAGTCTCGGTATATTCTGTACCCTAATTTTTCCAGTTTTCGTATTTGGTAAATTTTGAGGTAATGGTTCCTTTTCTTTTTTACAATTTTTTTTTTGAAAAAACTCATATAAGACTTGAACTTGTGACCATTAGGTTAACAACTAAATCTTAACCATTTTACTCATTTGTTTTGTTTGTTAATCATTTTCGTTAATAAATTAAAATACGAAATTTGAAATGTCAATTTTATAATAAACTCTAATACCTCATAATTCGTTAATTCACCATCTCTACCATGTGTATTTATGAGTTTAATGTTATTTGAATTTTTTAATGCATTTTACATTTTTTTTTGAATTTGTTTGTTTTATTAGTATTTTTAAAATGAGGCGAGTAACAAGTATTTTTTCCATTATTGTATATATATACGAAGGATTATATGTAAGAATGTATGTTGTCTTTTAAACGATTTTGAACTTTACGATTATTACTAAGTCTATTGATCTTATTGATTCAATTAACATATACTTGTGTTTTTATATTTTCTACAGGGGTGTAAATATTACAGATTTATGTTTAACTATCTAATAATATATTTTAGTAAATTTTTCTACCCGTGCAACGCACGGGTGGTTTAACTAGTAATCAGGAACTACCACTTAATTTATAGCGTTTAAACATATATGTCTATCCACATTTAGAAATGCATCGCTAAAGAAAAAAACTTCTCAGAAGTTTTGTTAAAAACTTTCCACTCATGTGACATGTATTGATATATTTTAAACCTAAATTATGTGTATTTTAAATTCACATAATATGTATCTATGTATGCCTAACAGAACTTTCGAAAACTTCTTGAAAAAGGACACTACAAATACACAATATTAACACCTTCTTCTTTTTTTTCCCTGACAAAATTAGCACCTTCATTTCATCTACTCGGATGGGGCTTTGCTCACGATCACATGTTGCTTTGAAGTATATTCAGACACGATTTTTGGTAGCATCATGGACTAATTAGTAAGAAATGCTAAAAGTTAAGAGCTAAGCCTGCAATTTACTTGCGGATTTTACTTTAGTATTGGGTTCGTGACTCATGAGGTCAAGTTAGTGCACATACAAGAGTATTAATTCGTCATTTTATTAATAAATTCATGATTGGATCCATTCATATTAAAATATTCAGTTACCCAGACTTGAAGCAATATATTTGTATAAATAATGGTCCGTAGATTGTATAAAAGAAAATATAAATAATGATTCATAGATAACCTCTACTTTCGTAACAGGGCCAAAGGGTCGTGGTCTATGTAGATTGTCTGACTCCATTACGAAATTAAAGGTGATCTTTAAATCATTTTCGCAAGTTCTATAAATTTTCGAAACATGATATTTCTTTTTAACATAACATAACAAGAGTTGACATAATCTTCTATGTATATTAATTAATTAAATGAATTAAGTCTTCATACATTTTGTACGGCGATTTTCCCGCCCATTTTCTATGGTGAAACTTGCGGTTAAATTATTTTCTTTTCTTTTTTTTTTTTGAAAATTGTTTTAGATTTAGATTTATTGTTGAAGTATATAAGGTATTCTTTCTATGAAATCTTCTACTTCTGTATGCCCTAATTATAGTCAACCAATTACACGCTTTCCAAACTTCTTTTAATCACTTTTCATTAATTGTCAGATTTAAAGATCTAATCGAATCTAATCTTCAATTTGTTTTCTAGGCCTCTAAATTTCTTAAATTTAGAGACCTGATTTTTTCTTCTTCTTCTTCTTCTTCTTCCTTTTTTTTTAATACATAAACTTTAAATTTTTACTAATTTTTATGAAAATCACTATTAATTTCCTTTTGCGTTTTTTTTCTCTGTTATTTTTATTTTTCATAGGTCTTTATGTAACAAGTTTTTTACTTATGATGTATATTTGTTGGTAAATCATTGTTCAACTTATTATTAATTAGAATATTTTATATGTTGTCTTTTTCTATGTATCGCATGGGTGCAAGACTAGTCGAATATGATGCAAATATTATGTAATTAACAAGTTATAGATGAATTAATTACTTGTCTGCTCGCGACAGGTAAGCCCTCGTAAGAGGGGAGTGAACCCACCACGTGTGAGGGGGGAGCATACATGCCCCTCGCAAGGAGAGTAGCGGAACAGATTTCTAGTTATTATTAAAGAATACACAAATAGATCGTTATAACTACGTGAACATGATTGGGTCGCAACCGTTATTTAATTAAGTGCAAGGTATTTGAATATTAAAATATGAATAATAATAAACGTTAATTCACTAATTTGTCCACCAGATGACAGAAAAAGGCATCTCACTGAGAGAAGTTGGAATGCAAAATTGTCAATTAACACGCTTGAGTTTGATATTTAAATTTTTAGATGGTAAAACTATCAATCGATGAACTAATAAGATGTATTATTATTACTATTAAAATATTTACATTTTAACGGTTAATGAGTGACAAAAGTTATATCAAGTAAATATCTAAAAACGAAATCATCTTAAACTGAAAAAATGACAAGAAAAGAAAATATCTTGCTTAGCTTGTAGAAATATCAAACCTATATATATATATATTACTTATAGACAAAAATATGCATAATTTTGATTCTTTCGATCCATGTCACAACATTATTGCCTCCGTTCAACATATATATCCGGTATAATAAATCACAATAATGCAAGGAAATAAAACATCACTATACATTTATCCTTTTTTCGAACTCTGGTACACATGACTTTCAATCTACTATATAAAGGAAAATGAAATCTTCAACTTTCAATATCTTATGGTTTTGTACTAAACTGGACCCTCTTTGGTGCGTTTGGAACTTCTTTATAATTTTGTTAACTAGTAGAGCACTCGAGCGATACACCAGAAGAATAACGTTAAAAATATAACAACAGGAATTTGAAAAATGAGTGGGAAACATTTGTCCATTAGTTGAAAATATAAAAGATGAATAATGTAAAAATATAACAACATGAATTTGAAAAATGAATGGTAAATATTTGAATATTACTCCATTCGTCTCAAAAAGATATTCACCTTCCATTTTTTACATAGATTAAGAGAACATTATTTAATGATGTTGGAAATGTACAATTTAATAACATATTTTTTAATATACCATTTGTTTTATTTAATATTTCACTTTGATTGTTCTTTATTGTTGATTATTACGCATAATAAATAAGGGTATATTTAAAAACTAAAAAATTATGGTATATTTAAAAACTAAAAAATTAACTTAAGAAAGAGAAATATAATTTGAGACGGATAAAAAAAGAAATGAGGAATATCTTTTTGAGATGGAGGAAGTAGTTAAATATTAGTTGAAAATATAAAATATGAATGTACATCAAGGGAAACAATATGACCAATAAGCTTAATAATATAATTCTTTTTCTATATTCAATGGGACCAATCAACTTACATGACATGTACATATATAGATCCTTATTTGTTAAACATAGCACCCCGTCTTTAATGTTGTATTAGTCAAACCCCATACTTGAACTATGAATTGACTCTTCGCATTCTAAATATCTTTGGAATTTCAGAAGTTTCCATCTCACATGATTTTGAAACTCAAACTTATTAAAAAGAACTTAGTATGAAAGATGAATAAATACTTGTAAGAAATTTATTAGAGATTGATTTTTTAACAACAAATCTAAATGCAGAAAATTTCTTAAGTTTCCAATTTCTAACTTATTATGCTAAAAGATTAAAAAATTTTAAGAAAAAATAAAAAAATTAACTGTCATAAGCTTTGTGTGTTTCCAATGAAGATGAAGTCAAAATCTCCTTTAAAAATTATTGACATTTAAGTAAAGATCATTGAGGCAAGCTAAGTTCATGATAGTCTTCTAAAGTTATAGTGTAAGTACAAAAATTGTCAAGTTTTTAAAGTGTTTAACTCTATCAACTGCTGTTGACGATATTTCAGTAAGCCCTTCTCCTTATATGGAAATATAAGCCCTATAACCTTTCTCATTATATGGATTTTTCGCAAACTTACAGAATGTTTAATTATATTTGTTTTTCATGAAAAATATAAAACTCATGGCAAAAATTCAATTTTTATGAGTTTTCTTGGAAATGGGAAGGAAAACATGGGAAAATAGACAAAACATGAAGTAATTACTTAACTTACAGCATTGGTCAAACGCGAGAGATAAAACAGAAACTACACTTTGATTTAGATTAATGTAATATGATATAGATTTTAAGTTAATGAGAGATTTGATGTTTCAATTGTTAAGTCTAAATAGTTAAGATTAAATTACATAATAAGATGAAATGTCAAAGTTACATTACGCAAATTAGCCATTTCAAAATAGAAAAGCAAAAAATAATAAGAAATAAAATATGACATTCGCAATGACGTCAGCGATTTGAGTGAGAAAACTTGTTTAGACTACTCTTGATTTAGATATATATATATATATATATAGATGACTAAAGTTAGCTATTCCTACATGAGAATACAAAAGTTGAATATTTAGACATTGAATTTTAGTATACAATCTTGTTCTAATGCTCTCCGTTTTACAAATACATGGACGCAGACTCAAAAGAATTGAAACCCACCAATAAATGAGACATTTATTTTTAATTGGCCCATTTTAAGAGATAGGATCAGAGGGTCAGTAAATAGTGTCATAAGATACTAACAGTAAGTACCAAAAAGTTTTTATTTTAGTGTATGGTAAATGGTACGTCCAAAGGTCACCGACTAAGATCTAGATAATAAACTTTGTTGATAGTATTTTTAGAAGTTGTATTTCAAAATATTAAAATTTCTTAAAGTTTTTCTATAGAGTCAGATTATGGTCCTCGAACTCGATAGAAGAGTCCAAATTGACCAAAATTGATTTCCTCCCATATGGGTGGCGGGATATCCCGCCACCCATGTGGGAGGCCACCCATATGGGAGGAGAAGTGGACTCCGCTCTTCCGACTCTATAGAATTGGAGCAAATTTCTTAGCAACAAAGTGAAAAACTAACTGGTTGTTAACTTGTCATATCTATAATCTTGACTTGTGTGTTCTAGACTTATGCTCGCATTCTTTTTCCTTTTCAGACTTGACATGTTCTCTCCTTTATGCCCCAATCTATTTTCTCACTGTCACTCGTCAAAGGAATTATGTTTAGCCTGTCCAAGCAAATCCGTTAGATGAGCATCCCTAGTGGTCTTGGTTCAAGAAAGAGATAGATACAATCAAATAATTAATTGGTTTCACAAGTTTTTTTTTCTTTTAATTATTTTTCTCATTTACATCATTTTTTTCACTTTTCCTTCTTCGTGTCACGTGTAAGGTTTAAAAATACACATTCATCTCCACATTTTTCACTACTATTTTATAGTTATTTTTGAATTTCTATCCATCTCTCTAATATATTTCACTTTCCCCTCTTCTTTTTTTTTTTTTATCTACACCTCATTTCATTCACCTTCAATTAAAAATAATCACTCTCTCTCTCTCTCTCTCTCTCTCTCTCCTCTCTCTCTTTCCAAACTACCCCATGACCTTGACTACCTATTGGAGATGTTTAGTTGCTGCACAATCTAATCGTTCTAAAAACTCTATTGCAATAGTCTTGATATAAATTCTAATTCAGAAGTCACAATTATCAATCTTAAAGATACTACTAGATTATCACCCGTCTATTACACAAAAAAATACCAAATTAAATTATATCTTAACATTAGTACGAAATGCATAAATGGCTAGGAGTTCACGTTTTCATCATCTTTGGTAAAATCAAGTCCACTGCGAAGGCATTCATAAACTTCTCTACCATAGTTTTTAGCAGATAACCCTAATTTTGGTTTAATTGTACATCCCAATAGGGGACGACAATACTTGTTCAATTTATGTCTTTCAACTTGGATCCCATTCCTTCCCGGGGGCCTTTTAAGAATTTAGAAATCCGATGCTTTATTAGAATAAAAGATACTGAATTGAATGATTTTGACTATCGATTTATTAGTAAAAAAACCTTCTCCAGCTTTTGAATTGTCCAAACAGGAACTTTATGTAAGAGTTGAAGCACCAAATGGATAATTGGGAATTTTTCTGATAGGAGATCAGAGTGTTTTTCCTTGGAGATGGAAAATTCGTCTGCCGGGTTTTATCAACTTGCAAATTCTTCCTCAATCAATTAAATTCTAATTTAGAAGTCACAACTATCAATCTTAAAAGATACTTACTAGATTATCACCCGTCTGTTGTACGAAAAGATACCAAATTAAATTATATTTTAACCTTAGTACGAAATGTAAAATAATGTATAGTTAGCCACATCTTATCGTTAACTAATAGTTATTATATTTTTTACTACATCTTATTGTTAACTAATAGTTATTATATTTTACTCGATATGGAATGGTATTAAGTAAACTCAGTAAGAATTGTAAAAAAACCGTCAAACTTGATACCTGTGGGTGCCCGACCCTACTAAAACGGAGAAAACCTAACTAAACGGGTAATTAGGTCGGGATGAAATAAAGAAAATCTACCTGACTTGAGAATGAGTCAGGGAAGATTATCATATTTTTTACCTATACTCGACCTATTTAACCATTTCTTAGTAAAAAGCAAAGATATTTATCCAAAATTCTAATGGTTTGAAAAGTAAAAAAATAATTTCAATCACAATCGAAATTCCATCTTGGGACACCCCTAGTGTTTATAATATTATTCATTTAAATAAAAAATGAAAAATAAAAATATATATAGATATATAAATGGCCCAATAAATTGATAATTATCCGCACTAACCCTTGCCTAGCCCCGTGCCCCATTTAAGTGGGAATGAGTACGGGGATATAACAAAAAAAAATTTATGGGTAAAAAATATAATAACATTCCCCAACCCATTATCAAGTCGGGTTGATTTTCTTTTTTCTATCCCCTACCTAATTACCCCGTTTAGTAGGGTTTTCTCAGTCTTAATATAGTCGGATACCCGCGGGCATCGAGTTTAAATGGTTTTTTTTACCATATATAATGATTTCACTTGATAGCATTTAATATCGAATAAAATATAATAACTATTAGTTAACAATAAGATAATCGAAATATTGCAATTCAATGTGGTTAACCAGACATTACTTAATACTAATAATTTCACCGGTTCGTTGCACGGGATGTTTTGACCAAATAAGATAAATAGCATATAAATAGTATAATCTATGATTGTGTAAAAATTGTTAAACATCTATTATGTGTTTCAGTAAAAAATGATATACAAATGTATTAGTGGATGTTTGATTCAATTTATAGTAGTTGACTTATAAAGATAAATTATAAAAATGTGAAATGAGTGGTGTAGATTTAATAGAAATTTGAAATTTGTAGTTATAAATGAATAGTTGTCAAATCTGTAGTCAAATCAGTGGTAGGTGAGATTATAATGTTTTTTGATAAAGAGAATCAAACAAGAGCTAAAGAATACTCTAACATGGTTATTTGAGAAAGTTAACTTTAGAATTCACCCGCTTCAGTGTTGCAAGTTTCAGAGTGAATGGGATAGTGAACAACAATTAATATGCTAGAAGCTGTTACATTTTGAAAGCACATGGAAGCCCTCAAGATAACATGCATTCAGCAAGCGAAATTGAGTTAATTATGTCAAACATTACATAATATAGAACTGATATAGAATTAAAATTTACATATCTAACGGTTAAACAAAACATATTACTATAAATTGTTGAATACCTTCTTGTAAACAACATTCAACGTAAACTTGCTAGGGTCACCGTTGTCGTTATATATCATAAACTTCAACCCATCATGATTCGTGACCCTCGAAATAGCTACAAATAACTGCCCATGAGTGAACACATGCCTCTAAAGGAAAATACCAACATTCTCGAGAGATTGACCTTGACTCTTGTTAATAGTCATCGCATAACAAACCATCAACGGGAACTGTCTCCGCTGAAAGGTGAATGGCAGTCTAATATCTGACAAAGTGAGGGTTAATCTGTGAATAACAATATAACCTTTTAATAATTTATTCGTAAACCTTGGGTTCATTTAACAAATATTAAAGAATTAAATTCGGTTATAAGGGTGGAAAAAAACCATAGATTACATATATAATGAGTTATATAGAAGTCGATTCAACTCTGAAAAAGCCGATAGCTTAAATGATTAATGTACTCAAATATTGATTTAACACGGGTGAAATGTTTTTAAGCTAATATAGAAATTTTGTGCCATGTAAAGTTTATCACGAAAGAACAATAGACAAAATAAAATTAGACAATTTAATATGATCATATGGATGAATGAATTTTTTTTTTGGTTAATTGTTAAATTAGATGTTAAAAAATTTTTCCAAATATACAACCAATTATGCATGTCCATAATTAATTTAATGGACATAAATGAGAATTGAGATGATTCATTTAAAAACAAAATATCTTATTTTATTTGCAATTTTAAAAAAATGATTGATTAATGCTTCTGAATTAATAAAAAATCAAATACTCGAATAAATTATTTGTAATTTAATATTTAAATTCATTACTTATAAAGATAATCGTCATTGTAAAGTCGGACTTCAAGTCTTTTTTTTTGTCTTTACAACCATTTTTTAAATAAAATTATTTTACATTAACTTCAAAATATTAATATTCAATTAAAAATAAGTTGTGCAACTAATGATGAAAGTTTGCTAAAATCTATCATTTAAGCAAAGGTTTGCATAGAGACACAATAAGCAGCCTACGTGTAGTCAAAATAAAATATTTGAACAGATTCATCACATTTGTGTATTGAGATAAAAAAGATACAATGTGACATCGACCAATTCTTCATTTATAAATAATAGGTCCTCAAAAAGAAATCATTAGACAAATTAATACACATGAAAAATATATGAAGTTTAAAAAACTTTTGTAGTGGAGAAGCATTGCATAAATCATACAAAGTTTAATCTGGAATTCAATTACATGAAATATTAATTGTCACAATTGGTCTTGCGAAAATATTTAAAAACTGTTTTTAAAAAAAAAAAAGAAAAGGGAAGAAAATGAATTCACGACCCAACGCACCCAAAATATTCACCCGCGAGAGGGTGGCGGGATTACACCGCCACTCTGCCTACATGGGGGGTTGTTATTGGAAAGGAAAAGAAAGAAAAAGGTGAAGATTAAGAAGAAAAGGATATTTTGGTCCTATCAATTCATAATGCTGGTATATTTTTTGAATTTTGTAGTTAAACTGGCAACTATAAAAAACTTGAGCTACTCTTTGGTCTTTTTGTAATTTACCTTTACGTTCATTTTGGCCAGCTCCACTCACACGTTAGACGTCTGGTGGGATATGCCATCAAATTGTCTAATCAGAACACGCCAGATAAGACGTGAACACTCACATATAAATTGTCTAATCAGAGCACGCCACATAAGTTGTCTAGCCGGTGGTGTTTGATCAAAAATTGCAGTTTGGTTGTACAAGAATATTCTAGGTTTTATTCCATGGACTCTCTCTCTCTAGTCAAAATAACAATTATCTTCAATTTAAAATAAATAATAAATAAATAGGTTGCCAAAAAAATAATAATAAATTAATCCACGTTAACATTAGAATAGATTGGATCCAAATATAAAATTAACTAAATTATTTTGTCTCACAAAACTAAATGGTTTATCGCACACTATTATAATGATAAGCAAAATTTTTAAAAACTCTTCCATAGTTTCGCATACTGACATGAAAATGAATCATCATCGGGTAAATTGCAGCAAAAGTCTCAACCTATTTTTCCCTTAAAAAAATATATATAGAAACCAATTTATGCATGTATATGTGACTTTCTTTAAATTTTTCTAGAAGAATACCAGAAATATGTCAATTTTCAATTGCAAAGATAATAACCGGCTTTTCTTGCTTTAGACTGACGCTTCAAAGATTTGTGTATTTTGCCGCGGCGCCTAATTATTTGCCACCCATTCAATGACATCAACGGCCACTAAACATAATTTAATTAATTAATTTAATTTAATCTTTCGCTTATTTTCTTTCTAATCTAATAGTAGGTCCCGTGGGGCGAAGTTTATCATATTTATTAATAAACGTGTGCGTGCATGCGTAATTTTTTTATTTTTTAATTTTTTATACAAGGGGATATAGGGACAGGGAGGGGAAATAACAAAAGGATGAGTGTGGTTTGAACTTAGACCTCTCGTCGAAACGTGAATATCTTAACTACTATATCACTTATTCGAACCTCAACAAACTTGTAATTTATTAAAATGATTTGTTCTTATACATTTATTAAATGAACTTTTCTAAATTTTTGTGAAACTAGGGAAGTGACTCTTTTCGTGAGACAGAGATATAGTAAATAATATGCATAGAGAAATTTAGCGCCAACACTCTTGAAATGTAATATTGCTTATTTCATACTAATATAAATATGAAATATTAATCTTAAAAATTGAATTCAAGTATTATCTAAGCCTTAACCGCGTCCTGTATCGAGGAGCAGTCCACCTCTAACAGGGCCAGGGGATGCCCACCATATAGACAAGGCCTACTCTCCCTGAAGCGATTTTCGCCACGGGTTAGGGATCAAAAATTTCAGCAGGGATAGGACAAAAACGTTTTTGATGGATAGGATAAAAGATATAGCATATCCAATTCCGATCCTGGCCATTGATATTCTTAGACCTCGAGAAATTAAACATTTTATTTTTTTCTGCGACTGTAGTTGGAATTTTGTAAACTATATATGAAACATTAGTTAAACCATATTTATTATAAATGCAAAAGAAGTAACCTGATAACGATTCGATTTAAAACTATATAAAAAATAATTAAAATTAACACATAAGCTAAAAAGAAAAGAGTCTAATATAAATTAGAAAATGCTTCATAGATAAGATATAAAATATATTAAACTACAAGCACCTCACACTTATAGCCTGGAATGATGTGTGCCACGTATAACGTATTGTATGCAGGCAAAATAACATACCTGCCTAGGCAAAATAAAATTTATGATAAATTAAAAAAATAAAAAATTTTGAATATAGATAAGATATACATGTAACATACAATTTACAACACAATTTACCTAACAAGTAAATAAAAGTCTAAAATGACCTTCACTTAAACAGTTTTGATGTCAGTGTCATCAATACCTTATCATTGATGTTTAATCGGCACCATAGTTACCACTCAATTTGTAATTAACCGGATTTGGCACCTTCATTTTTTTCCCGGACGAAATTAGCACCTTCATTTCATGTACGTAGATGGCGCTTTGTTAACGAATCACGATTTCTACGATTTTCTGGCGGGCAATCAAAACGGTTAAGAGCTAAGCTTGCAATTTACTTGTGGATTTTACTTTATTATTGGGTTCATAGCTCATGAGGTCATGTTAAGTGCGCACAAAATCATTATTGGAGTATTTACAGCCGTCCAATTGATAACGTCACTTGATAATTTAAATAAATTCATGTTAGATGACTTGGATCCGATCATATTAAACTATTATCTTTCAGTTACCCAGAATTCAAGCAATAGTTGTGTCAATAATTATCTGCAGATCACCTCTACTTTCGTAACGAAGTCTAAATTTGATCTAGCACTACCTGTTTGGCATCAATATTAGTTTCTTTCACATAGTATAGTTGTCTAGCGCTGTATTATGGCACTTGAATATAACTATAACAAAGTCAGGCCATAACATTAAGGGCTGTGTGACTGGTCCATGTAGGTGTATGACTATTATAGAACTAGAAGTGGTCTTCAAATCATTTTCTCTAGTTCTATAAATTTTTGAAGCACAATATTTGCCGTTAACACAACTAGACATAATGAATAGTATGCAAATAAATATGTAACTGACGAGTCTATTGGTTATAGATGATTAAACACTTTATCCACTAGCAATAAATAGTCCCCGTCGTGGGGAAGTAGGCGCACCACTTGTGAGAGGGGAGCATACATGCCCCCCGCGAGAGGGTGGGAGAACAAGTTCTCTAGTTATAGAATACACAAAAAGTCTTGTGATTTTTGTTAGGGATCACGGATTTCTTGTGAAATATGCCGAATCCGATTGCCTCCTGTTGGTGCAAAGTCTCATTGGTTTTGACGATTTTCTCCCCAGTGCATCTCTCTTAGGCGAAATCAAGTCAGTGTTGAATGATTTGAATTGCAAATCATGCATTCATGTCTTGTACCGGAAACATGGTTGCCCACTCTATTACCTCATATATTCTTTCTCGATCTATTAGCGGTAATTGGACTCATTGTATTCCTTGATTCATTGGCTCGTCTATTTGTCGAGACTTGATCGATTAATGATATTTTCATTTAAAAAAAAAAAATAATGAATACACAATAGAAGAACGTGATTACGTGAACATGATTGGGTCGTATAACCTTTAAGTGCCCGGTATTCGAATATGTCCAATTAAAATATTTATTACATTTTACCTGTTAACGAATAATGAAAGTTGTATCAAGTAAATATTTGAAAAAAAGTGTCTGAATTGTTTCATAATGATTAAATGCTCATGTTCTAAGCAATAAGTTTGGATTCGAACCACACCTACCCATCCCCTATATTCCACTCATATTAAGGAAAAAAAAATTTGAAAAAGAAATCATCTTGGAGTCTATTTGAAAGAATTAGAGTAAAATTTAACTGAAAAAATGACCAAGAAAGGAAATGAAAATATCTTGCTTAGCTTGTACAAATATCAAATATATATATATATATATATATATTACTTATAGTTAAATTAAAAATGTGCATAATTTTGATTCTTTCGATTCATGCCACAAAATTATAGGCTCCTTTCAACATCTCCAGTATAAATCACAATAATTCAATGAAAATATCATGCTTAGCTTGTACAAATATCAAATATATATATATATATATTATTTATAGTTAAAATTAAAAATGTGCATAATTTTGATTCTTTCGATTCATGCCACAAAATTATAGGCTCCTTTCAACATCTCCAGTATAAATCACAATAATTCAATGAAAATATCATGCTTAGCTTGTACAAATATCAAATATATATATATATATTACTTATAGTTAAAATTAAAAATGTGCATAATTTTGATTCTTTCGATTCATGCCAAAAATTATTGGCTCCTTTCAACATCTCCAGTATAAATCATAATAATTCAACGAAATAAAACATCACTATATATTTATCCTTTTTTCAAACTTTGGTACACATGACTTTCAATTTACTATACAAAGGAAAATGAAGTCTTCAACTTTCAATATCTTATCTTATCATTTTGGTGATGCAAAAGTCTTTGACCTCGTCTTTCCATCTCCACCTCCGATTAAAATTTATTCAATAATATTTCTCTGAGCTTAAACTTTACGAGTTTATTATTGATCATGAGTGTTTCGCTAAAAGACTAGTATTTTTCTTAAATCCTCACAAAAAGACTATTAAAATTAGTTAATAACTTTTCCTTTTAAATAATAATAATAATAATAATAATAATAATAATAATAATAATAATAATAATACCACCTTAGATTAAGTGGGCCTAAACGTTTTGTCTAATTTCGTATCATAATAATGTTTGATTCGTTTGTATGAAAGCATATTCTTGTTTATATTCCATGGACGTTATTTTCCATTTCTTGTCAAATCATTATTACTTCACTTCCGTTAAAATTTCCGAAGACCCACTATAATTATTTTTATTTTTCAGAAAAAGAGAGAAAGGAAAAGAATGATCCACATTCAAGGCTTGAATAGGTGGCACAATTTTGTTCAATCTAAAATCATGTGACGAGGATTTATGTCATCATTAAGAGATGACATGACATAATCGTTCATAAAATATGAATTTAAATCCATTCAATGGTTGCCAAACTAACCCTTAACTTGTTTTATTTCGTTTCGTTAACATCTCATTTTCAACCAGGTCTTGAGGGTGCGTAGGTGGTGTGACCGCAAAAAGCTTGACATAATATATGGACACCAAAATATTCTTCTGGTTAGTTTAATAAGTACAAAGAATTAAAGTTACACGTATTACAAAAATCATAACACAAAAAGGATATGGCCAAAATTAGGTATTGTTTTTTACCTTTTTTTTTTGTGATAGTACAAATGGATTGTACGGGAGGTGAATTAAATCTTGATCAAGGATCTGAGAGTTAATTAGAATGTTATTAAATTACATGAGTCTCGGCAAGCATTGATTTAACAATATATAAAATAAAAGAAGGAATTGTTATGGCCCTTGGTCAGGCTGATGGAGGGGGATTAATGTTAAGGAATTCAGCTGGTGAGTTTCTCATGGGATTTTATGCATTCTTTGGACACTGTTATATTTTGACAGCAGAATCGAAGGCTTTGTAATGGGGTTTGGAGATATGTGAAAAGGATAATTTTAGGGGTTTGGAGATATGTGAAAAGGATAATTTTAGAAGTGTTGAAGTGGAGTTAGATTATGCAGTTGCTGTGCATTTTGCTTGAATGAAATGGATATTATGCATTGCAATGTTGCCCATGTCATGGAGAAAATCTGGGCTTTACAGGAGATTGAATTTGCAATTAAACATATTTTTTTTAGAGAAGCCAACCAAGCAGCTGACTTCTTGGCAAATGAAGGTTATCGTTTCAGGTATTTTGAGGATGGACAAATTGCATGTTCCAATGATTAGATTGAGATAACGGATTGCTTTGTGTTCATTTTGTGGATTGTCTGAAGTTTGATTTTAGTTACTTCTTTGCCATTTGTTGGGAGGTTAGGTTTAATGTCTCGGCATATATGCCCTCCAGTTTTTGCTCATTGCTTCAGTTAGGTCCCTATTCATTTTCTCAACGCCATAGGTCCCCAACTTTTTATAAATCCACACATAAGATCCCTAATCCTATATAATTGACAATTATACCTCTTACTCTTTTTTCTTTAATATCCAATATTACTTTATAAATAAAAGCAAAAAGAATTAAAAAATAAAAAAGGAAAAAAGAAAATAATTTCTTTCCGCCCTACATATCTAGTTATCTACCACACCCCCAACTCAATCGTAAATGACAAATTCCGGCGGCAAAAAAGAGATCTACATTTTACTGCTTGATCCTATCATTGTGTCAAAATTGGCATGAAAAATGAGAATTTTCCCTTAAAAAAGAAAAAATGCGATTGGTATTTGTCATTTCCGGCTAAGTTAGGATATGATTATAGTGAGCAGCTAGAGATAGATAGGTGAAAAAAAAATATTTTCCTTTTTATTTTTTATTATTTTTACTATTTTTCTAGATTTTTTTTGTCTTTGTCTAAAAAGTAACGGGTAAAAAATGTCATAAGGGAGTTAATGAGTGAATTAATGAAATATTGGGACCTACGGTATTGAAACAAAGGTAGGGGACTCAGCTGATAAAACATGCAAAGGTTGGGGACCATGTTGATGCCAAATTTCGTGTTTGACCAACAAACGAATTTATTTACACGAGAAATTAGTATTTGAACTGTTTCGAGTGGTAAATGCTCATGACTTGGTAGTTGTGGGGAACTAAAGAGAGGAATTAATGAGACGAATAAATAAGCACAAGACAAATTTGTTAGAAGGAGAGGAATTCCTTCTTTTTTACATCTATCTTATATTTATAACATGAAAGGGGAGTGATTGTGATGATTACACGCATCTAATGTTTGCCTAAATAAGTGGTCTCATAAGTATGGTTGGTTGATACTTTTTTCACCATCTTTGCTGCCCACTTGTAGGGTGATGTCATGTTGTACTTGGGCCATTCTTTTATTTAATGCTATTCTACCTTATTTCTGAGAGATTAAAGCATCATTGATCGGCCAACAAGTTTTCGTTTAATTAACATGAATGGGATAGGACCTTGAGATCACTTGGTCTAGGGTTTAATGACCAGATGGAGTGACCTGGTGGGGACAGCTTTAGGCAACTTCTAATCAGGTCACTAGGTCATTAGGCCTAGGCCTGGGCGTCAGGTATGGTCGGGTCGAGCGGGTCAGTTTTGGCCCAGACCCAAACCCAACCCGCCTTGTGATCTGTTTGCGATCTACCAACCCGAGCCCAACTCGACGGCCCGATCAACCTGACCCAAACTGACCCGCAACGGGTCAGTTTAGGTCGGGTTGGTTTCTGTTTGGATATATATATATTTTTTACTTTTTTCCAGCTTGGCCGAAATGAAAGAATAGAAGCCCAAAATAAAAGCCTCAAGTGAAAAGCATAAAAGGAAAAAAACCCTTAAAGGCATTTACACTCTCTCTCTCTCTCTCCCCATCAGTCTCTCTCTCTCTCTCTCTCTCTCTCTCTCTCTCTCTCTACCGGTTCTCTCTAAATCTCAACAATCAACATGGCGGCGGCGACAGTGGTGTTGGTCGGCAGTAGCAGCGGCAAAAGCGTAGTAGGCTAGCGGCGGTAGAGGTTGAGCTAGATGAAGATCAAAGCAGCAGCAGCAGCAGCAGCAGCCAACGCGATGGCGGAGCAGCAGTAGCGAACCAGCAGTGGAGGCATAGCGGAGCAGCGGCAGCGGCCAGCGGCAGAAGTGGTTTCAATTTTCATTTTTGACTCTCAGTTGTAAATCGAGCCTTTGAGAAATGACATTTGTGGATATTTCAATTTTCAATTTTGACACTTTGTTTCTATTGTAAATTAACCCTTGATGATTAAGATTTGAGATTTGTAGATATTGAATAATTATAGTAGATGGATATGTGAATACTTAGTCAGAAAAACGATTTAAAAAAAAGCGTTTCGGTTTTGACCGGTTTAACCAAACCGGTTCTATCCGGTTCGATTTTCAACCGGTTTCGGTAACCAAGCTAGCTAAACCCGAAAACCGAACCAGACCGATTCGGTTTGGCCATTAACAAACCGCCAACCGAACTTGGTTCGGTTTGGTTTACCAGTTTTTATGCTTACCCCTAATTAGGCCCGTATTGAAAGTCTAGGTCAACTTTCATTGACTGCGAGTACTCGGTTGCCGCTTGGGAGCCAGGGCAAGTCATCAGTTTGTGGGTCCACGGTTAACTTTTTGAGTTGTTTGTCATTGGGCCTTGACTGGGGAACCACGTATAAACAAATTCCCTCGTAAGCGTGCTACTTGGAGTTCACGAAAAGGAGCTACCTTGAAAGGCACTTGGGTATCGTCGTCTTCTATACGCTACCGCTACGGGCGTTTTGAATTTTGAAATTTCTACGCGTCTAACGTGTGTTACAACTGGCGTGTCCTGATAAGTGGCATGTCTTGTGAGGTGGAAGCATAAATCATTTAAATGATTGACGCCTCTTCGGTTTCCAAGGCCAATTACCTCTTCCTTTTATTTAAACCCCCATTTTAGCTGCCATCCATATTCTCTTTTCTTATGCTTGTATTTTTTACGCTAGCACTTCCAATACTCCGTCTCTTCTAAAATTTTCCAGAGTTTATAGTTCTTTAGGAAATTTCCATCTGGTTTTGAAGCTTCTTCAGATTAGGTAATCACATATTCCTTCTTTAATACTGAGCAATCCCTCTTTTCCTAATTCAGGGTTTGCGATATCTGTAAGAGAGCGGTTCTTGTGAGTTTTCTAAGGCTAAAAATGGTTGGAAGTGATAGTCTCAGGTGGGAAACAAAGGGACTGACAACGACGTTCCCATCAACGTTGAATGGTCCAGTAAGGAGGACGATCAGACAGTTTCTGAAGGGGAGGAAATTCAGTCAGTGGACGGAGAGTGATGAGGAGAATACTATTGATAGCCAGGGTTCAAGGACTAGAGAGTAGGTCCCAATGGCCGCCATCCCAATTGGCGGGGTCTTTGTGGCCAGGGTTGGCTATACTATAAGGTCCATATTGGCGGGTCTCAGCGAACGGCCTCTCGCAGTCATAGGCCTTGACATTCTCTCGATCAATAAGTTTTTTCCTTTCCAGGTTAAGGAGGACAACCTAAATGAGATCATGGAGAAATATAGGGTCCTAGATAGGGTGTAGCTCTAGGTTTCTAATGAGGGTGAGCTAGCTCACTGCCCCTCAGCGGGTAGCGTGGCCGTGAATATCCGAATGTTCAAATCCTATTTCAGGCTGCCACTTTCCTTGGTGGTGACCAGGTTCTCACTTTATTGGACTATCGCTCTGACCCATATCCACCCCAGTAGGTGGAAGACTTTCATCAGCATCCTGGCTTTGTAGTAGGACAAGGGCTGGGACATTCTGTTCCTTCAGGATTTCACTGTTTATTACCAACTGAAGGCTAACACAGGTAGCAAGGGCTGGTACTACGTCAGAACCCATCACAAGGCCAGAGGCCAGCACCTCTTGGGGAACCTAATCAAAGGAGTCCTGGAATTGGTGTCAGGTGGAAAGAGGGCTGGTTGTGGGTCGGGGTGAGTGGATGACTCAAGCTCCTAGGGAAGATGACACACGTGTCCAGATGACGTAGAGGGAATTAAGTAAGTGAACTCCTAGATTGTTGTTTTTTATCAGAGTGATCTAATTTTCTAATCTTTTCTCTTTCTTTGTAGGAACATATAAGGGATGGTTGTTCACGGGCATGTTCAGGGGCCAGGTCATTGAGGTTAGTAAGCTCACTAAGGAACATAGGTATGCCAACAACCTTACAGAAGAGGACTTCCTGATCTGAACTGGGTTGTCAATTCTCCGATCGGAGGACATTTCACAGACCCTAACAACTGCAAGGCCATACACCTAATGTGTCTCCTGAATTCATTTACTCTCTTGCGGCCTCACAGTTTGTCATTTCAGGGAAAAACATCTTTCAAAGGCACATATGAGTGTTGTTAATGAAGCGGAAAAGAAAAGAATGAGAACCACTGAGTAAATGCAAGAGGAGCTCCGTAGGAATGAGGAGAAAATGAGGCTTCGAGTAGAGAAAGCTTCTGGGAAGAAGGTTTTGCCATTGGATCTCCAAGCCCGTATCAAAATGACCTACTCCGAGACATGCCTCCAAGCTACAACGGCTTAGATAACAGCACCTGAGCCGGTCAATTTGGAAGAAGGATAGTCCGCGGGAGAGAAGGGCACCCTGGACATTATTGCTGATGACTTCTACCTCCCCATCTGTCTTGGTCGCCAAAATTGGTTGGAAGGAAACAAGGCTAAGGGGCCTAAGGCTTTGGCTTTAATATGGCGACAACGCAAAAAAAAAAATGCAATTTCAAAAACTTTCCTTTAGCCCTAGTGGAAACGGTCAGGCTTACAGCTATGAACTGGACCAAGAAGTGGGAGGCTTACATATCTGATATGGCTACGGTGGAGCTTCTCTAGACGTGCTCCATCCTACAGGCTTGCTTAGCCGTGTTGGAGCAGCATGGCCTGGACAGACTACGGAAACTTATTGATCACAACAACAAACTTACAAAAGAGTTTAACCCCGCCAAAAAGGTGAATGAGGTAGCGAATGGCACTGTTGAGGAGAAAGAGCAGTAATTGACTATTGCTTGGGGTGAAGACAGTAGAGCTAGAAGCGACTATGAAGGAGAATGAGGAACTAGAGGCCTTGCTCACCATGGAGAGGTCCAAGTTGGAACAGGTCAAGAAGGAAAGGGCACAGCGAGCCCCTGTTGACGGGGTCATTGGTTATCAGGAGGCTCTTGCCTAGTATAAGGTCTTAGCTGAGTGTAAGCGGGAGCAGAGCGCGCTGCACCTTGAAACAGCTAAGGAGATTATTTGGGAGATCAACAAGAATCAGTGTGACGCCTCAATCCCACGTCACTTTGGTGAAGAAAGTGAGACCAATTTATAAGTTAAAAGACTCACTCGATCTGAAGAGGCCTTTTAGGTAAGAACCCAAGAGTAAAACCGTGCGGGCTAGGCCCAAAAACGGACAATATCATGTCAAAGTAGAGCGAGTTGTTACAATCAACCCAGCTATGATCTTTACTTTCTGGAAGAAAAAGTTGCTCAGCTCAAGAAAGATAACAACCTCAAGAGCTCAGACGAGGAGAATGAAGCGGAGGACACCCATATTGCTTAATTGTATATTTTCTAGTTCTTTGTAATCCCTCAACTCCTAGCTCACTTTGTAACTATTTTTATTAATGAAAAGTATTATTTCTTTGAAGCATCAACTCTTTTCATTCTAGCAAACCGGGTCGCAGTGCTTGAGGTGAAGCCCCAGTGGGTTTGTCTAGGGCAATCTCTTCCGATCTCTTAAAACAACCTTATAGCTTTGGCCTTATACTTTAAAACTTTAGAAATTGTTTAGTGGAACTTTCGTATGGGGGCCATTTGTACAACCAACCCCAATTATCCAGTTTGCAAATATTTATAGGTCCGTAAATGTGAGAAGATCCTTAGAGCTTGAATATGTTTTGTAGCTCGTGTGAATCCTTAAGCTCATATGTACATTAGAATACAACCTGAAATTTAAATTTTACTCTAGTAATGAGGTCGCGCATTGCAATATTTTATGAGAAATAATAAGCGACGACATTTTATTGACATATTTATAATTGTTAGGTCACTTCTAAAGGTGATCCTGAAGGGCTTTAAGCTCACATGGGATTTTGGCCTCGCTCGTCACTTTTCATTCATGCGACCTAGTAGTTTGATAAAATACAAAACAGAAAACCCTCAAATTACTGGTAATATCTCTTCAGATGCTTTACATTTCAAGGGTGCATGAGTTCAACTCCTTCCATGTTTTTGAGCTCGTATGCTCTATTAGAGAGGATTCTTCTAACCCTGTAAGGCCCTTCCTATATGGGTCCTAAAGGTCTGGAGGTCGCTTCCTTCATAGAGAGGAAGACCTTGTGGAGCACTGGGTCACCAGTCTCGAACCTCTTCACTTTGACCTTAGAGTTGTAGAATTTTGTGCACATTTGTTTGTGGGCCATATTTTATTTCCACCAAATTTCTTGATTCGTCAAGTAAATCCAGTTCGTTGGAAAAGAGATAGTTGTTCCTTTCCTCATTGAAGTACAGAACCCTTGGAGTGGGAACTTCTAGCTCCACTGGGACTATGACTTCAACCCCATAACAAGGAACAGCCTGTTGTAGTCCAGAAGGTCGTTCGGTAAGACCATATAACCGCAGGAAGTTCCTTAACCCAATTGCCTTTCAGAACTTCGAGCCTGGTGTGCTTGATGATTTTATTGATTGTTTTGACCTGGCTATTGGCTTGTGGGTGATGAGGAGTAGAGCAGAAATTCTTGATCCCTCTTTCTTTACAAAAGGATCTGACTCTAGAGTTATCAAACTGTTTGCCATTATCTCTTACTACTGTGTAGGGAACTCCAAATATGCAACCTATTGATTTCCATTTAAAGCTGGTCGTTTTCTACTCAGTTATGGCCTCTACTTCAACCCACTTGGTGAAGTATTCGATATCTACTATCGCGAACTACGTTCTACCTTTTTCTTTTGGAAGTGGACCAATGAGGTCAACTCTCCACTTGGCGAACGACCAAGGTCCAAATACTGATGTTAGCTCTTTAGGTGGACTTCGGATAAGTGGAGCAAATTGTTGGCACTTGTCACAAGCTTTTGCAAATTCTATTGCATCCCTTTTGAGCTTTGGCCAGAAATATCCTTGCCTTAGAATTTTGTGAGCTAGAGACTGACATCCTGAGTGATTGCCATAAATCTCATAATAGATCTCTTCTATGACGGTTTGCTTTTCCTGGAGCGAGGCATTTTATGAGAGCTCTTACAAAGCTTATTTTATATAACTTTCCGTCCACCATGGTGAATCTTCCAGCTAATATCTGCGTCTTTTAGCCTCCACTATTAGGGGGCTACTCCTCCTTCAATTACTGGATCATAGGATTAGTTACTTGCCTTGTCAATTTCCATGGCAGCGATACCAAAATCATCGATGGCTGAGGTTGAGAGCTCACCTATAGAGATGCTACTGAGTTCTACTACTCCTTTGCTCGTAGCTAATTTTGCCAAGGGTCGGCATGGCTGTTGTCTGATCTTGGGATACGAACGATTTCATACTATTCCAGGTCAACCAGATTTGCCTCAGTTTTTTTTGTTACTTAGATAATTCTTTACATTTTACTTCATAAATCCCACTGGTTTGATTCACAACAAGCTAAGAGTTGCTTTTAATTGCCATCATCCACACACCGCTGATTTGGCGATTCTGATCCTTGCTAAGAAGGCCTCATATTCTGCCTATATTCTGCCTCATTCTTCATTGCTGGAAATCCAAACTTGATGGCCTGACAGTGAAACTTACCAAAACTATCCTAGATCTTGATGTTTGTCTCGTCGACGATTCGTCTATAAATCCATCCTAGGCAAGAAGTTCAGTGCTTTCGAGATTTGGCGGAGGTGGAGTCAGTTCGGTAATAAAGTTAGCCAAAGCCTATCATTTAATAGCCGTCTTTGGCTTGTAGGGAATGTCATACTGGCATAACTCAACTGACCATTTCACCAGACGACTGATAAATCCTGTTTCTGCAGCACCTGTCTTAGGAGTGAATTTGTCCAAGTCTCGATGGTGTGCTCGAGGAAGTACGAGTGGAGTTTCTTTGATGCCATAACCAAGGCATTAGCCAATTTTTTTCCATTAATAGATACCCAAGCTCACCATCATGTAACGAATGACTAATATAATAAAATAGGAGCTGGGCAACTCCTTCAGATGTGACCAAAACTGCGCTAACAGATAATTCTAAAATAGCCAAATATAAAGAAAGTACTGCCTCATAGTGGAGCTTTGACAATACCAAAAGGGAGGACAAGTGTTCCTTGAGTTCCTCGAAAAAGCACTGACAGTCTACCGTCCACTCAAAACCTTTTAGATTTCTTGATTGCATTAAAGAAATACTTGCACTTGTCCATTGATCGAGAAATGAAGCAGCTAAGTACATCAATTTGGCCTCTCAACCGTTGGACCTCCTTAATTGACCTCGGGGGCTCCATGTCTAGTATTGCTTTCATTTTTTTAGGATTGGTTTCGATTCATCGTCGATTTACCATATATTTGAGTAACTTCCCATATGCTATACTAAAGGAGCACTTCTTCGGTTTGAGCTTCATTCTGTAGCTCCATAAGACCAGAAACATTCTCCTGAGGTCCTCAATGTAATGCCTACCCTGTAGGCTTTTAACGGTCATGTCGGCCATATAAACCTCTTTAGATTTGCCGATCCAATCCTTAAACATAGAATTTACAAGACCTTGATAGAATTTACAAGACCTTGACATATAGCTATGGCATTTTTTAGTCCGAATGGCATCATCTAGTATAAGTACATATCCTTATATGTTATAAAAGAAGTGTGCTCCTCATCTTCCAGACACATGTAGATCTGGTGATAGTCGGTGTATGCATCCATGAAGCTTTGCAGTTTGTGGCCAGCCGTGGTGTCGACCATCTAATCAACCATTGGTAGAGGAAATCTATCCTTAGGACATGACCTCTTTAGATTAGTGAAATCAATACATATATGCTAGGTCCCGTTGTTTTTCTTGACGAGCACAAGATTGGCTACCCACTATAGATATAGGGCGTCTTTTATGAACCTGTTTACCAGTAGCTTGTCAATCTCTTAGGCTAGGGCTTCATATCTTTCATTATTCAGATGTCGTCTCTTTTATTTGACCGGCTTTACGTTAGAGTCTATCTTGAACATATCCAAGTTCTACAAGCTATGACCTTATAGGTTCCTTCAATTATGGTCCAATGCAAATTTTGACCTCAAGACATGATTCATCCAGCTTAAAGTGTTCGAGCTCGTCCCCTAGCTTTGCTGAGGTCGTGGGCTTTTCTGATTGGGGATCTAGAGTTAAGACTTCTGGATGAGGTGGGATTCCAATGGCATAATCCAGATTGTATTCACAAGCTGCCAGTTGATCTCTTCTTACAATGCCCGATCCTCACTCAATGGGAAATTTCATCATATAATGAAATATGGAGATTGTGGCTCTTAGTTCACATAGGATAGGTTTCCCTAGAATAGCATTCTGGTATAAAAGAGTGTCAACACCATAAAATCTACCATGACCCTTCATTGACAAGGCTTTTTCCCCAGTTCAACTAACAGCGTAATATGATCTTTTGCTTCCATGAAATCCTCAGTGAAGTCTTGGAGCCTAATCTCATATGGCTTCAAGTTATTTTTATCATTATTCATCTGCTTGAAGGTCCTTCAATATAGAATATTTACGGAATTACCATTATCCACCAAGGTCTTGTGGATTTTGATTCCTGATACTAGTATAGTTATGACTAGAATGTCAGCAAGTGGGTGCAAAGTTCCATAAGCATCTTCATTGTAGAAGGAGAATGAGCTTGTTTGAGTTGAAGGTGTCCGAGTAGTGAATAGTTTTGTAGTAATTCTAGGCTTCTCTCACGAGACCACTCCTCTATCGTGTAGAACCTCTATGCCATGATTTCTGCTCACTAAAACTCAGATCTCAGCTGAAGGCTGGTTATGTAGAGCTCAGGCTTTGTGGTCTGCTTGGAGATGAGCTTGTCTGTCCTACCTTTGACAATTGGAGGTATTCACTAAGGTATTCCCTTTCAATGAGCTTCTCGATCTCCTGCCGCTGTTATGTGATATTTGCAATACTTTCACTGATCTGTATTTTTTAACGGCTTCTTAATGGGCTTAGCCTTAGGTAGGATAGGGTTATTCTTCAATAGATTATAGATTTGCCCAGTAGAAGCGTTGAGCTGAGTGAAAGGCTTAGAGGCAACAAACAACCCTTTGTCTTTCCACTGATCCTTCTTTCCTTTCTTGCCCTTATTTTCACCCCTAGTTGGTGGGTCGATTTTAGGACCTACATCTATTGCCTTTTCAATGTTTATTTACTTTTTAGCCCACTTGAAGAGCTCTTTGTAGTTGCGCGGTGGGTTCTTATACACAGCCCACTAGAAGCGTGTGTCTTTGCACAGCCTAAACTCAACCGCAATCAGTAGGGACTCGTCTGCCACCTTCTTGATAGTCATGACCTGCTTGTTAAAGTGGTCTAGGTAGCTCTATAGTGACTGAGACTTTCCTTATTTAACTATCCCCAACATTTCTTTGGGCGCGGCTCTTGCTTTAGAGCCCATGAATTGAGTAACGAATTCAGATGAGAGCTGGTCCTAACTGTGGATGGATCCGAGGGCCAAGTTTCCGTAGCATGTTTGTGAATTCGCCTCTCAAGTGTCAGTGCAAAGGCTTTGCACATCATAAGCCCAGTGGCATTTTGGAGCTCTATCCAAGATATATATCTGTGGAGGTGGGTGATTGGATCTGCCTTCCAATTGTAGTTCTCTATATGAGGAAGCTTCATCTTGGACGTCATGAGAGCTTCTCTGATTAATAGAATGGAAAAAGATGTTTGTCCATGGAAATCATCCAACTCGTGGACTTGCTGAGGATCAGTTGGGTGATCTCTATGGAGTCCTGACGGGTGGCTGAAAGCGTGGCTGTATCCCAGGCTCAGAGATGGGTTTCTTTGTCTCTGGCGTCTTGCCCTAGGTTGCTGGGTTTCAGAAGATCATTGCCTGCGAGGACCTCGTTGAGGTTAAGATCCTAGCCTTCAAAGCACATTGTCCTCATCTGAACCTACTGAACGAATTGGGTGACCTATGGCACTAGGCGTGGGTCGAGCTGATCCTTGAGTAGCCGAGGGAGTGAAACTCAATCGTCATCTTACATGCTGTCATAGAGGGTCAGCTCGTGGATGTGCTTTTTCCACACTTTCAACCCTTGAAGAAGAGTTGTGTTCAAAGAACTCGTCATCATCATGGGGTGTAGAGGGCTGCTAGTTCTACTGGCTTACTTATTAGGCCAGAGCCTCCACTTGCCTTCTTAATAGTTTAGTCTTGGAGTTCAGAGCAGGTTACAAAAGTCCCACTTCGGCAGTGCTCCTCTTTTTTCTCTGGAATTGTGGAGGTATTTTCTCATCATCACTCATCGTTTTCTGGCTTTGTGAATGCCTTCGACTCATTTTCTCAAGTTTTAATATTTTCAAGCTAGATTTTGTAAGGATACCCACATACGGCGCCAATTTATTGCTATCAAATTTCGTCTTTAACTAACAAACGAATTTATTTTTGTGGAAAATTAGTATTTGAACTGTTTCGAATAGTAAATGCTCAAGACTTGGTAGGTGTGGGCAATTAAAAAGAGGAATTAATGAGAGGAATAAATAAGTACAAGACAAAGATTTGTTAGAAAGAGAGGAATCCCTTCTCTTTTACATCCCCATTCTATTTATAGCATGTAAGGAAGTGATTGTGCTGATTATGCGCATTTAATATTTGCCTAAACAAGTAGTCTTATAAGTGCGGTTGGTTGGTACTTTCTTCACCAGCCTTCTGACAGTCGGCTTGTAGGGTGATGTTATACTGTAGTTGGCCCATCCCTTTATTTAATGATATTGTACCTTATTTCTAAGAGAGTAAAACATCATTGATAGACCAGCAAGTTGCTGTTTAATTAAGGTGAATGGAAAAGGGCTTGAGATCACTAGGTATAGGGTCTAACGACCCGATAGAGTGACCTGGTGGAGACGAGATCATCAGTTCGTGGGTCCAAGGTCAACCTTTTGAGTTGTCCATCGTTGGACCTTGACTGGGGGACCAAGTATAAAAAGACCATTTGTGAAATTAACCCATAATGTAATAAAATTTAGGCTTAATTTAAGAAATAGTCCCCAACATTTACACTTTCTATCAGTTGGATCCCCAAATTTTTTTAGTGTCGTAGATCCCCAACCTTTTATAAATTAATTCATAATAAGGTCCTTTATGAAATTTTTGCTTTTACTTTTTAAATAAAAAAAAATAAAAAAATAGTAAAAATAATAAAAGTAAAAATGAAACCTAGCTAGCTACCCATTCTAACTCGATACCTAATATGGCTGAAAATAACAAATACCTGCACCATTTTTCTTTTTTGGGAAAACTCTTATTTTTTCTTGTTATTTCTAACAACAGTGGTGGTGGGTGTCGAATCCAACAAATAATAATATTACTCTAAAAATGAAAAAATTGTAGTAGTAGCGAGTAAGATCGTATCCACAGAGATTGGCGAGAATTAATTCTTCAAAAATCAAACAACTAAAATATAAAGGGGTTTTGAATTTTATGAAAATAAAATAAATAATTTCTAAAAATGCAAATTGATAAGGAATTAATATATGTGACAAATATCCAGCTTATAATCTTAGAGTTGATTCTAACAATTAATCATTGACGCAAAGATAAAATCCTTTATTCTTTTACTAAATTAGTTATGGTTATTGATACGATCGAATAACCTATCTTTCCTTACTTTTTCAATAACCAAGATATGCTCACTGATTATTTCCTTTGCTAACCAACAATCCTAGAAACATTCTTAGGATTTAATTTCTCAACAATATTAAGTACTAAAAAGATTACCAATTCTAATTAATGAATATACATGCTCAACTCATTTCAGTTAAGTTATACATTTCTATAACATGAATTGAATACCCTAATTATAATCAATTTGTTATTTTACCATCCAGATTAGAATTTTCTAAACAATGATGTAGTCTAGAATTCTAATTGCCAATATATTATTCCAATGATTAAATAATATGCACATTGTATAACCAATCCAAATAATAATATGAATGAACACAAGAAATATATAAATAGGTAAAGAATGAATATCCTCGCCGAGTTTTCTTTATTCCAAGAGTCACGTGTAAATGGAATAATGAATGAATCCCTAAAGTCCACACTATCTATCGAGTTAAATATACATTTGGTCACTCAACTTACCCATTTGTTTCTAAATCATCACTGATTTTTAACTTGTTACCCGTTACTCACTAAACTTATAAATATGTTATATATTCATCAGTAAGCTTATAAAAGTGTTTCCTATCTATCACTAAAACGGATTCTGTTAGTTTCATTTAACAGAAGAGATTATGTGACTTAACGGTAAAGTATTGTGGCTTAATTGCTTCCCCATGTGGCAAATGAAATACTTTTTTGGTCATTGAACTATTTAAAGTGTTATTGATTGGTCGCTCAACTTACTTTTAAGTTCTAATTCATCATTAAACTTTAATGTGTTACTGGTTGGTCACTAGACTTGCCTTTAAGTTACTAAACCATCATCGAATTTTGATATGTTACCCGTTAGTAACTGATATATCAATGTATAACGTGTCATTCGTTTTTTGAGCTGATATTTTTAATTTTTTTTCTTTTTTAAAATATTACTGTCTACTTTTCATATTAAACACTTTTCAGTACGTTTCAAGTACCATTTTGAGATAAATTGTAATTTTCTATGTTGGGTTATGCTAGCTAAATTCTGAATGTATTCTCTTTCTAAGACTTTTTGATCATTGTCAGAATCTATTATTTAGCCCAGCATAGAAAATTATAATCTATCCCAAAATAGTACTCGAGACATTGTCAGATGTGGTTAATATGAAAAATAGACAGTAATATTGAAAAAAAGAAAAAAATTATAAATATCAGTTCGTGAAACAAATGACACGTTATATATTGATATAATTTTGTAAATTAAGTTACTAACACGTAAAACGTCAAAGTTCAATGATAGTTTAGTAACTTAAATACATGTTTAGTAACTAACCAGTAACTCGTTAAAGTTTAATGATGGATTAGTAACTTAAAGGTAACTTTAGTGACCAATCAGAAACAACTTGAATAGTTCAATAACCATAGAGGTATTTCATTTGCCACGTAGCGGAGCTATTAAATCACGTCACTGTACCGTTAAGCCACGTCATCGCCTCCGTTAAATGTAACTAACA
>CAVNYN010273088.1:0-33488 GCA_963692815.1 Nyctanthes arbor-tristis | reverse complement strand
TTGATTGGTCGATTGTCTCAATTAGGAGAAACCGCGAATCAAAACCAAACCAAGCCGTTTGGGTTCAGTTTCGACTTAGTTTGACCAGTTTTATTAGTTTTGGTGGACTCTTTTTAGTTTCCTCTTATTATTATTACTAGTAGATTTTTCACCCCGTGCGTTATACGGGATAATAACAGAATGCAGAAATTAAAACATTAAGAAAATACTATTAGAAATTTATTTGGATAAAAATCAATTTAAAAATGTAAAAAAATACATAATAACATTAGACACTATCGGGACACGGAATCAAGTTAATATAGAAGTCAGTATACAATATTCATCTGAAGAAACAATATTAAAAAATAACTAAGATAATTAACAATTGCATTCGTCATTAATTATCAAAAGTTAGTAAGCACCGGCAAGAAAGTAAAGAAAAATAAATTAAAAAAATAGGTAAATAAAATAGAGACATAATAACATGCAAGAAAATAGTTGGGTAAAAAAAATGATAATAGGTAAAGAGAATAGAAAAAGATATAATATCCAAAACAATCACACAAAGAAAATCATATCAACAATCAAACGGTGTAGATAAGTCCTGATGCATGTGTATTTGGCATAGCCAATGTACTAAATAAACTCGGTAAACTGCAAAAAATATAAAGGTAATAGTTAAAAGCAAATAAATAAAATAACATAATAACAAATGCAAGAAAATGCAGCCTTTTTACTGAGCTCTGTCATTCAGTTCTTTGAGGTGCCCTAATTTAAGAGACATAATAATAGTTTAAAAAGGTAACTAAGAATCAAAGAAGAAATCTTGGCAGAATAGTAAAGGGGGCAAATAAAAATTTAATTGCAATTTTGTTGTGCAAAAAAACACCATAGTGGTCTATATATACTACATTGAAGAGATAAGATGAAGAGTATGAGTGTGTTAAGTAAAAAAAAATTCAAAAATTAGGGAAGTTTTAATCATATAAATCAGCTTTTTTTTTGTTTTTTGAATTAATCATTACCTCTTTTTTTATTTTTGGTCAAAATTTTATTATACTGATGTTTAGTTCGAGTGGGAAGAAGAATAACCAAAATGAATGAAAATATCGTTAATTCATTTATTTATATACTTATTTTCTATATTTTATAAACGAAAAACTGATTGACAAATCTAGAAAGTTATTTTGATAATTATCTTTAAATTACAAATAGTGAGAAATAGAATCAGAATAAATTATAAAATGCAAATATTTAATATATTTAGATAATTATTTTTTAATCATAAATAATGAAAAATTACAACAAGAATAAAACTCACTGAAATTTGACTAATAAATTCGGAAAGTAATTTTGATATTTATTTTTAAATTATAAATAATGAAAAATAGTAAGAATAAATGATAAAATGCAGGTATATTTAAATTAATTATAAATAATAAGAAATTACAATTAGAATAAAACTCTTAATTCTTGAAAGGGATTATTACTTATCTAAACTCTTAATAACATACAAAGTCCAGTAATATAAAACTCTTAGTTATTCGAAATGATTCTTAATTATCCAAACCTTTAATGAGATATATGAAGTCCAGAAAATATAGATTTCTGATTTCTTTATTATTCTTAATTATCTAAGCTGTTAATAAGATATAAATCTATGAAATTGCCTTCATACAGTGGACACCTAGTGCACAACATAACTGAAAAATTGATTGATAAATCTGGAAATTTATTTTGATAATTGTCTTTAAATTATAAATAGTAAGAAATAGAATTAGAATAAATTATAAAATACAGATATTTAAGCTATTTAAATAATTATTTTTTAATTATAAATAATGAAAAATTACAACCAGAATAAAACTCATTGAAAAATTGACTGATAAATTCAGAAAGAAATTTTGATATTTATTTTTAAATTATAAATAATAAGAAATAATCAAAATAAATGATAAAATACAGATATATTTAAGTTAATTATAAATAATAAGAAATTACAGTTAGAATAAAACTCTTAATTCTTGAAAGGGATTGTTACTTATCTAAACTCTTAATGAGATATAAAGTCTAATAATATAAAGAGATAAGATGAAGAGTCTGAGTGTGTTAAGTAAATTTATACAACGCCAGACAATAGGCGGCAAATTACAACGCCAAAAAAATTTTCTTATTATTAATATATAAATTATTATTATTATAATATATATATATATATATATATTTTTTGAGCTCAACCCGACTGAAACCAACTGAACCGGTTGGGTTGTCGAGTTGAACTCAGGATTTTGGACTGATGCCTACACCTAATTCTAAGTTTGAAATATCTATAGCGTTTTGATGTAAGGTCGAGATGTTTATCAATAGAGATGTAAGTGATGGAGTATTGGAAGTAGATTCTAGTTAACTCATGGACACAAGTGGCAGAGGTAGGGGTGGCCACCCCACCACCTCCGTTTTCGAAAAAAATATTATTTTTTACTTTTTGAAAAATTAAAAAAAAAAAGTGTTTTGATTAGAGGTTGTCAAATTTTGACTACCCTTCAACTGTCTTCTGGCTATGCACTAGTAGGCACATTCTATATTCCAGTAATTTCTAGTTTTAAATTTTTATAATTTTATTCCTTTTATTATTTAGTAGTGGCACAAGACAATCGTGTAGGACTTTATTTAAGTTTACATTTAGTTGCTATGGTACGTTACATTATTTGTGAAAGTGAAATGAATAAATTTATAGATTTGGATATTTTCAAATCTTTCCATCTTTAATCAGTATCCATATTGTATTAACAATTGTCACGGTATTCTAGAGAATCAACATGATTTTAGAGTTCTTATTGTGTTCGTGTTCTTTGCTACACTTCGTCTAGGTCAGTAAATATATTTAGTATTAATATATCTACAACTTTTGATTGGAATCTCATCTAGGTGGAGAAAGCACAGAATCGGTTGAAGACATGGGAAGCGACGAAAGAAGAAACTCAATAAGGTGATTAGTTGACAAAAATTCCATTCACACATTTATAATTGTAATATTTTTAATTGTGCACTATAAATTCTTAAGTTTTCTTTTCTTTCTTTTTTTTCCCCAAGTACTTAAGTTTACTTATTAATTATTACTATATCAAATTTCGGACTTTTCTTTGTTGAGTTTCTATCTTACTAAAACAATTAATGTTGGTATTAAAGGGTTAGTCTAGTGGTTAAATAAAAGCTCAATTCCAGCTTCGAATCCTATGTGTGCCCGTCCGCTCCACTTCCTTTGTATGAAGAGATAATAATAATAATAATAATAATAATAATAATAATAATGTTATTTTGTCTTCATATTTTATACAAATAAATAAGTATATGTTAAAAAAATGACAATTTGAAATAATATTGATTAGTTTCATATTAACCATACTAACAGCAATCCCGCTATGAAAAGAACATCCTCTTTTACACGGAGAGGACGATCTTAGTTGGCAGCCAATTTGGCACAACAATGGGCCCAGTTATTGACTATCAAGCCACGCAAATTCCCCCCAATTTTGCTCTGATCCACCACCAACAAATTCCAACTTTATTAAACAAAAACAATACTCTGAAACACTCCAACATCACCAATTCACCCAATCTCGCTATGAAAAGAACGTCCTCCCCTGCACGGAGAGGATGTTCTTAGTTGGCTGCCAAGATGGCATCAAAGGGCCCACGCTGTTCCCCCCAAAATGGTCATGACCCACCACAAAAAAACAAAAACGCTGCAACTTAAGAAGAACGTCCCATCCACAAAAATCGAACCAGCCCCCATTTTTGCCCCAATTTCCCTTTGCACGCCCGTTCAACACCACCACAATTCCTCCCCGGCGAAGAAGGTTCTGAAGATGCCGCCCAACTCCGGCCACCCCCGCTGGCTGCCCGTGTCCGGCTGAAGCCTCGTCCCTCAGTTTGCCGACCGTCTCTGTCCTTTGCATTCCCTCTGTAGCCTTGCCTTCCTCTCAACTCTGGCTATGCATTAATGTATTGTGAATGTAAGAAGAAACTCTAGAGCCTTTTGTGTAATGCTGGGTCTAGAGTTTTTTTGTCCATTAAATGTGAGATGATGTGCGGTGCATTGTGCTCTCTGTTTTTAGTTAATAGACTCCCAACTAAAATCTCTTTTAGCCTCTGTTTTTTTTGGATCATTTTTCCCATTTGCAATGCCACTGCCAATAGGAGCTAGGAATATTTATCAGTTAAGTTTTAAAATGTTATGCTATCTTGTTTGGCCAGCTAGTAGGTTTTAGTATTTTTAGAAGATTTACCTGGACACATGGCGGGCGCACCAGGCGGGCGGTGCCCCCGCCCTTCCCTTTCTGTTCAATTCTGTACCAGCAAGGCGGGTGCACCGAGCCCTTCTCTTTCTGCTCCATTCTCCAACAAGAAGGCGGGGGGCAAACTTAGAGTAGGGTGGCTGGCTCAGACCCTTCTTCACCAGAGAGAAAATGCAGTAGCGGTGAAGAAGCGTGAACTGGGCAAAAATGGAGGCTTTGGTCGCTTTTGGGTAGGAATGGCAATGGGGCGGGTTCGGGGAGGGTATGCCTTCCCCCGTCCCCACTCCGTTAAAAAATTCCCCGCCCCGTATCTGATTCACGGGTATGGGGCGGGGTGATTCGGGACGGGTATAAAAAAAATACCCGTTACTCGTTCCGTTAAGAAATAACTAAAAAAATATAGAAAAAAATGGAATTAAAACTATATGAAAAGTTATCCTAAGTATCATGTCAGTTTCATTTTTGACATCTAGATTTGAAATTTTATAGAGAACAAAATATTTTTTCAAAAAAAAAGAGAGAGACCGGGTAACGGGGTTGGGTTGGGCTGGGCTGGGCGGGGCGGGGCGGACAAAACCCGTCCCCGCCCCGATAAGATTTCGGGGCGAAAAATCCTTGATACTTAACGGGGCGGGTACTATCGGGTATCGGGTAATATCCGTCCCATTGCCATTCCTACTTTTGGGGGATGGTGAATTGGTGATGTTGGAGTGTTTCAGAGTATTGTTTTTGTTTAATAAAGTTGGAATTTGTTGGTGGTGGATCAGAGCAAAATTGGGGGGAATTTGCGTGGCTTTTTAGTCAATGAACGTGTGCTCTTCCGATCTGCCAAATTGGCTGCCAACTAAGATCGTTCTCTCCGTGTAAAGGAGGACGTTCTTTTCATACGGGATTGAGTTATTATCATGTATCTTAGAATAGTTATCCTTCGAAGTCTTAGTGATCCATCTCGATACATACAAGCACTTGTATAAATAGCTGATTAATGTTTCAATGGAATTAAGCTTTTCCTTCATCTTCTCTTAAACTCTATAAGGTATCACAGCCCTTGTGCTCTTAAGCAACCGCGATCCATGGCCAGCACCAATTCCTCCGTTTCACAAACAACCACGGGCAATGATTCCTACGGCAACAATGGGACCGAACTTAACCCTCTTCCTCTGCCTCCAAACTCGCACATCCCCTCTCCCTATAGTCATAAATTCTCAATCTCAACTTCCCCATTAAACTCACCCCTACCAAGTACACTGCATGCAAGGTTTATACAGAGTCACAACTTATTAGTCGGTATGACCTTGTGGGTTTTCTAGATAGATCTCAATCTCAACTTCCCATTAAACTCACCCCTACCAACTGAAGCTGTTAAAGCTCGGAACTCATCCATCTCCTTTAATGAGCTCCATGACAAGCTCGTCATCTGTGAAACTCAAATACAAACCACCCGAAACTCGAACCCCTCTTGGTCCCATCATTATAGCAAACAACATCAGCAAATCATCACCACATAATCGACAACCCCGGCAACAAAACTCTAACTTCAAATCCTTCAACTAGAAAACTCGATCCTACCACAACTTGTCTAATTCCTTTAGTACCAACAGTCCACGCTAGCTCCTGTAAGGGTTATTGTCAACTTTTTAACCAGTAAGTTCACAATACAAAACGGTGCCTCACATACAAATTTCTCCCATAGAACAATCAACCATCTCCAGCTAATTATCAAACTTGTCACGCCGCCGACCACCACCTTCTGTCAATTTTCCCCTATGGCCAATGAGTGGCTTCTAGACTCTGGAGCCTCACACCACATAACCAATTATATTGGCAACCTCTCTTTGCATTCCAACTACTTTGGAACAGACGACGTCCACATTAGAGAATGTAAAGGTTTACCCATCACACGTACTAGTCAAACCACTATATCCTCTACAAATTCCCGTTTCATGCTATCTAACATGCTTTTATATCTAGCATGGCACGCAATTTAATCTCTGTTAACAAATTTTGTTCACAAAACAATGTTAGTGTTGAATTCTTACCTTGTTGTTTCTTTGTATAAAATTTGCAGACCAGAGCTCCAATTTTGTGGGAACCAGCTAAGGATGGCATCTAAGCTATATCATCAATTTGAGAGCCAAGTCAATCATTGAATTTTCTATTATTCAGTCTACCTCAAGCTAGGTTAGGCCACCCATCTTCCAAGATTTTAAATCACTTAGTTTCTGCAAACATTGTCGTCAAATAAACGTACCATTTCTACATGTAATGAGTGCAAATGCAATAAAAATACAAAGCTACCATTTCATCAATCCAGTATTACCAGTTTTGCAACTTTACAGATTATTTACTCTGATGTTTGGACATCTCTGATAACATCTACTGAAGGGTATAAATACTAGACCATATTCATTCATCATTATAGGAAATATATTTGGCTATACCCTTTGAGGAAAAAAATCTGAGGTTCGCTATGTGTTCATTAAATACAAAGCACTAGTGGAAAACTATTTTCAAGCCGAAATTATAAGCATGTTTACTGACAATGGAGGTGACTTTATTGCACTCTCCTCTTTTCTCTCCCAAACTGGCATTACTCACTTAAACCAAACCCCCACATACACCCAAACATAATGAGTACGTTGAACAAAGACATCGCCTCGTTGTATAAACTGATGAGTTAAGCCTCTAACATACCTCTATCCTAACTAAATACTGGCATTTTCCTTTTTCACTGCCATCTATTTAATTAATCGACTTCCAGAAGTTAATCTTGACCTTGTCTCTTTATATGAACGATTATTCAAAACTAAACCGAATTTCTATATGTTACGGGTCTTCGGGTGTCTTTGTTGCCTGTGGTTACGCCTATACATAAGTCACAAACTTGAGTCAAAATCTAAACCTTGCACATTCTTTAGTTATAGTAACTCACAAAGTGCCTACCTCTGCTATGATCACACTAGTGGGCGTCTCTACTTCAGTTGACATGTTTAATTTGTGGAAATCATTTTTCCATTTGCTTCCCACTATACAACCTTACATACAAATCCAGATAACACTGACCTCTCCTCTCATATCCAGATCCATTCACTGTATCTCTATCCACACCACCATCTGAAATGGACTCTCTCGATAGTGATCTTCACAAGACCCCCTCCGTGGCTGGAATTCGATCATTAGATTTCTCGGGTAACACTCCTATCTCAACCCCAACTTCACATGATAATGATAATTCGTACATTCTCATATCACCAAATATAGCATCTCTATCAGACACTTCACAATCCACAACTCACATTTCAGCTACACCACTAATATCTCAATCTACTTACATTTCTAAACCCATATCTCAGTCAACTCGACAGTTATCCAGCCCCCTTGAACAACCTAGTCCTCTTACACCTCCAATTCCACAAAGGATGACAACCTCATCTCAAACTCTCTCTCTCTCTCTCTCTCTCTCATCTTTTACTCTATTTATCATTATTTTGTTTTATTTTATTTTAATTGTTTTGGAGTTTTCGTGTCAACCCAAAATATGGATACACTAGAAATATTAAATCAGTTTGTAGTATTAAAGTATATCAAAATAGGAGAAGCCAAGTGGGTGAAGCAAAATGAACAAAATCATTCATATACCACCCCTGTCCCAATTAGTTGGTCTAGTCCTATTTTCTTTTTTTGAGATGACCTAAGTATATGTGTCCTATTTCTATATAAAAGAGTCTAATTTACATTATTTTACAAATCTATCCTTATTTAATACTTTGATTATAACTATTAATTTTGAATTCAACTCATTAAATAGGGCAAATTAGAAATAGGGATCACAAAATTTGTCTTTCCAACATATTTCTTAATCCTTGTGAAAAAGCAAATAGAACCAAATAATCGGGACAGAGGTAGTAATTGGAATAGGATTTTCTATAACCGGAATTCAATTTGTTTAGGATTCTATTTTATTTATTTTTTATTATATGAAGCTTCATATAATTCCCAAAACAATTAAAATAAAATAAAACAAAATAATAACAAATAGAGTAAAAGATGAGAGAGAGAGAGAGAGAAGAGAGAGAGAGAGAGAGAGTGTGTTTGAATGCATAAATGGAAGACAGAGAAAGAGTGTGAGTGTGCGGTTTTATTTGGAATTCATTAATTAATATATTAGATTTAATCATTTTTAGTAATTAAAACTAACCACCTCTAACGCCCAAAGGGGGTATATAGATGCCCTGTTAAAAGGGGCGAACAAAATTACACTATAAGGATACCACCGTCAGATGGGTCAAATTAAACATATGTATACAATAATATGTTTTCATAATTCATTGTATCATCGTTTGATTCACTATGAGTCTTTAGTTTTGTATGCTTAGCCCGCTTTTTCATACGTTGCACGTTTTGTTTTACGTGGGCAAGCCCAGTGTAACTGTACGTTCCTTTTGATCAATACACGTTTTATCATTTAATTTAAAAAAAAAAAAAAGAAAAGAGGTTAAAGAAAACCACAGGCGTGATATCGAAAATAGTTAAAAGAAAAAGTTTGAATATGAAACTGAGGATAAAAAGAAATATCTGAGTCTAAAACTGAGCATGAATCTCAATCAGATAAGGATGACGACGTATATGTAATTTATTTAATTATTTATTTATTGAAGGTTATTTTTTGAAAGTGACATATCTGTTATTTGGTTATAGGAAAATATATCCACACTGCACTTTTTTATAGTTACACCATATTTTTATTACATTGAAGGTACTTAATCTTTATAACTTGTGAAATTTGTGTCCCAACAAATCTTATTGTATTTTTTCCTAAACCATTTAATTAGTTTTTATATCTTGTTTCTTTTTATATCTTATTTCTTAATAATGGTTATTATTCAAAAAATTTGATTCATATGTCTTATAATTATAAGAAAATATATATTTTACTTTTACAAATTTTTCTTTTTTGACTTATTTGAAAGATTTAAGTGGTTCTTACACCAAATTTTTTAGAAGAAAATCATTATTAGTTATAAGATATGATAATCTATCAAAGACTAAGAATAAAAATATGGCAAAGTAAAAGTTAATGTCTTAATCTAAAAATATGAAAAAAATAAAAGATATTAAATACGACTAAAGCGTGATGTGTTTAGTAAAACATGTGGCGTCAATATAACCACCCTTTGGTTATTCATGACCAACTTTTATTGAGTTGTCATAGCAGATATAAAAGATTGTGAATAACTCAATATGCAATAATGTTATTCATTGAGAGAAGCCAAAGAGAAGAAATCAACAAGAAGAGATCGACAGAAAAGAGGAAGAAGCAAACCCTAGTCGTTATGCAAAAGAATACAATAAGCAAAAGAAAGAATACAAGTCATTTTATATACAAGGACTAACTTACACAACTAATAACTTGAAGAACTAAACTATATAAAACTATACTCCAGCATCTCCTTGCAAACTCACGGTGCTACAACCAAAAGCAACAAGAGTTTGTCATGTAGAAAACAAAAGCGGTGAATCGAATGAGACTTCGTTAAAATATCCGCAAGTTGCAAAGAAGAGGAAACAAATGGTAAGGTTACGGTGCCCTACTGAAGGTGATGGTGCACTAGATGATAGTCAATCTCAATGTGTTTCGTTCGCTTATGAAACACAGAATTATGAGATATCTGGATGGTACTCTTATTATCACGATACATAAGTGTAGGAGAAGAAAGATAAACTCCCATATCAGAAAGAAGCAAGCGTAACCAAATAATCTCAGTTGTAGTAGATGCCATAGCACGATACTCGGCCTCAGTAGAAGATCGAGAAACCACTGTCTGTTTCTTACTCAGCCAAGAGATAAGGGAATCACCCAAGAAGACACAAAACCCTATAGTAGACTTACGATCAATGAGATTGCTGGCCCAGACTGCATCAGAATAAGCACAGAGTTTTAAGGAAGATATGGACGGAAACAGAAGACTCTGAAAACATGAACCACGAAGATAGCATAAGATGAGAACCACAGCCACCCAATGAACAGTGGTCGGAGCAGAAACAAACTGGCTAACGACATGCACATCATAAGCAATATCAGGGCGGGTAATGGTAAGATATACAAGAGAACCAACAAGAGTAGGATACAAAGTAGGATCAGCTAAAGAAACACCATTAGTGGAGGAATACCAGATATTCATCTCAAGAGGGGTGTCAACTGACCTAGAAATAGTAAAATGAGCATGCTTAATGAGATCTGTAGTATATTTAGACTAAGATAACATATCCCTCTAGGAGACGAAGCAACCTCAATACCCAAGAAATAAGACAAAGGTCCCAGATCCTTCATTTCCAACTGACAAGCTAATTCAGACTTTAATTGAGTAATTCCAACAGCATCATCACCAGTAATAATCATATCATCAACATATAATAAAAGAATAATCCCACCAGCAGATGTACACCAAAAAGACAAAGCTGAATCATGATGGCTAGATGTAAAACCAAGAGTAGCACTAACAGCAAAAAACCATTCAAACCAGGCACGAGGTGCCTATTTAAGACCATAAGAGCCTTTCTAAGTTTGCAAACATATCCAGGAGGATGAGACACACCAGGGAGAGGAGTCATATAAACTTCTTCTTGAAGAATGCCATTCAAGAAGGCATTCTTAACGTCCATTTGACACAAATTCCATTGACTAACATAGGCAACAACAATAAGAGTACGAACGGTGGTCATCTTTGCAACAGGGGCAAATGCCTCCTCATAATCAAGACCATCCTGTTGCATAAAACCCCTAGTAACCAATCGAGCCTTATACCGTTCAACAGAATCATCAGACTTAGTTTTAATCTTATAAATCCAACGAGAACCAACAACGTTTTTACCTGAAGACAAAGGCACCAAATCCCAAGTGTCTGTCTTTTGTAGAGTAGATAATTCATCATTCATAGTCTGTTGCCAAAGAGGGTCTAGAATGGCTCTTTATATGAAGTAGGTTAAAAAAGGTGATGAATAGAAGATACGAAACAACAAAAAGACTCTAAATAGTAAGAATAGTTAAAATCAGGGAGTTGAGTCGACTTATGTATGCGTTGAGGATATCGAAGAGAGACGGTGGAGATGGCGATGAGGATGGTGATGGATCCTCAGTCTCAGATGGTGCTTGAGAGGCCACAGGAAGGGGAAGAACATCAGGAGACGACGTATGTGTATCTGTAGTGGATGAAGATTCAATAATGACAGGCGTAGGGGAAGAAGAACTATCACTAGAAGGGTCAAGATGAACAAGATCGGATTTGGTCAGTGTATAAGTGCTATCAGTAATAGAGAAGAATGGAATGTACTCAAGAAACACATGTCGAGAAACATATAACTTTTGACTGACAAGATCAAAACAATGGTAACCTTTCCTACCCTCTCCATATCTTGAGAAAACATATTTAGCGGAACGTGATGTCAATTCACTACGCTCAGCTGCTGGAAAAAGAACAAAACAAGTACACCCAAAGACCTTCAAGACTGAATAATCAGGAAGAGAGCTAAACAAAGCTTCAAACGGTGACCGACCAAAAGTATGAGAGGTTGGTATTCTGTTAATCAAATAAACAGCTGTAAGAACAGCTTCCCCTCAAAATTCATTAGGGACTTTGGCAGATAAAAGAAGAGAGCGGGTTGTTTCAATTATGTGTCTATGTTTGTGTTCAGCAACACTATTCTGTTGTGGAGTGTCTGTACAAGAGGATTGGTGAATAGTGGCATCAGAAGCAATTATCTTAGAAAATTATGTAGATGTGTATTCCCCTCCCAAATCACATCTAAAACACTTAATTATAGCATTATGTTGGGTTTTAATAAGTGCTCTAAAAGAATGATAAATAGATAGAAAATCAGAATGCCTCTTCATAAGATGAACCCAACAATAACGAGTACAATCATCAATAAATGAAACATAATATCTGGACCCTCCTTTAGTGGAAATAGGAGCAAGACCCACACATCTGAATGAACAAGATCAAAGGGTGCAATAGAATGAGAAACACTATGAGTAAAAGGCAAAGCGGAAAATTTAGCAAGTTTGCTACCACTATAATCAGAAATTTCATGTGTTTGCATATCTCCTAAATAACCTTTGGAAACAAAAAATTTCAAACAACTAATAGACACATGTCCAAGTTGAGAGTGTCGTAAGTAAAAAACTAGAAGAAGAAGAAGAAGAAGAAGAAGAAGAAGAAGAAGAAGAAGAAGAAGAAGAAGAAGAAGAAGAAGAAGAAGAAATTAAAAGAAAAGAAGATAAATCAACATCAGAGGCAGCACTATGCGTTGATATCAGATTATCCAAGACATAAAGTCCTCCTCTCTACCTACGACCTATCCCAATCAACTTCTGAGACTGTGGATCCTGCACATAACAAGCAATGGAAGAAAAATGAACCAGGTATCCAGAATCACACAATTGACCAACAGAGACCAGATTTAGAGTAAGATTAGGAACGCATAAAACATCTAACATAGAAAAATTTGATGTTTGTACAAACCCAACACTTGCTAAAGGTAGTAAGGTGCCATCAACAATTATAATAGATGTAGAATAATGGTTTGGAGATGTAGAAGCAAACAATTTAAAATTAGAGGACATATGTTGAGAAGCACCTGAGTCAAATATCCATGTCGAAATACTACCTGGTAAGTTTGGAGATGACACACCTTCATGGGTAGAAATGGACATAACATGTGGTTGAGTGGCTAAGAACTTTTGAAAACTACTCAATAAGTTCAGCCATCTTGAGATTAGATGAAGGAGGGGCACCAAGTATGGATGAACCGACAGGTAATGCAGCTGCTGTATTCACATTGCGGCCATAAGACATATGAGGCGTCTGCTGATAATTTTGTTGAGAAATTTGCTTCTTCAACAACAACTTAAGACACTGTGCTTTCCAATGTCCCCTTCATTTACAAAAATTGCACACATCCTTTGGAACCTTTGCACATCCTTGATTCTGATTTTGTATATGCGGCACAGCCAAGACAGAAATACTAGAGTTCAAAATAGAAAACTCTCCACTAAGTGATTTCAATCGAGTTTCCTCAGCTACAAGTTCACTCACAACTGAATCAACAGAAGTGAGGGGCTTACCATGTAAAAATAAACCTAAGTCTCTCAAAATCACTATGAAGTGCCATAAAAAACTGCACTAATCGTTGCGTCTCTCGAAAAGTAATATATTCTTCAAAAGCTTTCAGTCCGGCAGATTCTGTTAGAGCTAACTCATCCCAAATTGTAGTCATTGCATTGTAAAACTCTAAGATACTCATATTCTTCTGTTGCAATGCTTGAATGTCAATCTCTAACTGATACTATTTTGCAAAATTAGACTTAGTATACAACTTTTCCGAATAATCCCAAACCTCTTTTGCAGTTTCATAGTTTGCCAATTGTGTACCAATATTATGCTCAATAGAATTATTTTTCCAATTAAAAATTTCGAATTATTGGAATCCCAGTTACCTAACTGTGTTGCATAATCATTATCAGTGCTCACGTTTACTAACCGTTCCACTAACATAGCCCCATAATTCCTTCCCTTTAAAGAAGTGTTTCATAACATGACTTCAATAAGAATAATTTTTACCATTCATCTGCACACTAATAGTTTGAAGTGAATAGTCAGATGCCATAATAAAAGAAGGAGAGAAAGGACACTAACCAAACTGTAGCAGATCAGAAAACGACACGATCAATGCTCACCACCACCACCACAGTGTAGGAAATTGAATTCTGAGCAGAACGATGTAAACTGTCTCGTTGGAATAGTCCCCACACGCCGCCTGTCTTCCCCATCAATCTGTCCACGCGCTGCCCATGCGCCTCCATCGCCAGCGCGTGTTGTCTCACACGCTACACTGCTGGCAAGCCCACCGCCGTCCAAACCTGATGGTATCCTCTTATCGCCGAAAGGAGTAATGGAAGGTGTACGAATTGGCCGATTTCATTTCGGTTTCGATGAGTTTGTAACTTTTTCTTTGCAATTTTGTTTCAATTCCAATTCAATCCGAGGCTCTGATACGATGTGCATAACTCAATATGCAATAATGTTATTCATTGTGAGAAGCCAAAGAGAAGAGATCAACAAGAAGAGATTGACAGAAAAGAGGCCTAATCGCTATGCAAAAGAATACAATGAGCAAAAGAAAGAATACAAGTCCTTTTATATACAGGGACTAACTTACACAACTAACAACTTGAAGTACTAATCTATATAAAATTATACAAGGATAATCAAACCACCATTACCACTGGTAGGCTGGCAGCAAGTAGGAGTTTGTTTACCTACAATTTTAGGTACCGTTCCCCTTTCCTTTTGTTGATTTCTTTTTCAAACTGTCTAATTATTGAGGGGAAAAAAAACCTATAACAGGACAAGGGAAACTCTAGACCTACTTTGATCAATCAATAATACAACCCACTAGATTAATTAATTGTTTGTTATGTTCTAATTATGCTACAAGGGCGGTTCATAAACTATATATGAACTATATTTGGGGTTCAGTTTATCATCGATTATCACCCAAAATTATTAAGAATCACTAGACTTTGTGATGGTATGCATGAGGTTCTATCTTAAAAGGTTAGCCTATTTATAAGAAGAGTAGTTCAAGTACTTTATATGTTAGTCAATTATTTTATAGTTTTGCAATGTGAGATTTTTATTCCTTAATATGTCCCCGTAGGATGGTGGCTCTTTAGAGCACACCATTTTTAAAGAGAAATGAACGCAATGCTCGTAAAGGAAGAAGAAGTGAGCAGCCCACCCCAAGTCTTAATTTTTTACTATTACGTGAGGATTGTATGAGAGGTGAATTGTGCTTTAATAAAGAGTGTGAGAAATCAAATCGAATATCATTAGACGCCGAAGTCTCTTAATAGGTACTAGGTTCATTATACGTACATATTTAGACTTCAGTTCAAGTCAATCAATTGTGTACATTCATAAATTCTCTCTCTCTCTCTATATATATATAAGTTTTATTTTAATGGCTTTCTTTCTAAGTTGAGATTCCATTTTAAAATATTAAGCATGTTTAGTATTATTAAGAAACAAAAGTATTCACTTTAGAGATTAATTACTAGTAAATGTTAGGTTCCCCACTTATGCACTTGTAATGTCAACTCTGACTTTGAATATAAAAACAAGTGCAAAACAAGAAATATGAAAACAGAATATGTATCCGAAAGATTCTGCCTTTCGTGCTCATTAATTAATAACATTGAATTAAGAAAACTGATCAATATTACATTCACAATAATTAACTCATCAACGATGAATTTCCCTCTCTTTTCTTATAATGATCAATTCATCAATGATGTTTAGGGTCAGGCCCTCCAGGAATATACCGCATTGGATCATAATGGCGTTCGATATTGCTGCTGCTTTCTCGGTCATCATCCGGGTCTGAATCACCCAACTCAACCAGTTTCCTCTCCATTAGATGCGCTCCGAAGTATTCAGTTAAACTCACTCTTTTCCCGAAAGACTTGTCCGGCCGAGCTTCTAACTTGACCATTAGCATTATTGACAACAATGTAAAGCACAAGAAGAATTTCCAGCTGAAATGCATTGTTCTCAAAAGAAGTAGGAAGATAAATTAAATGGTACTTCAAGACCAAAAACCCATGTGTATATATAGAGAGACAGAGAGAGAAACAATATTTTTTCAAGTTGATGATATGTTCAAACAAATTTAAGTGGGGGCTTCCAAATGCTTGCATACACATAATTTCTTGTCCCATCTTGATTTGATTGTTAATGATGTGCATGTGTTCAATCACATGTACATGTCATTTGAGGATAATGAGATATCATATATAGCAATGTGAGTTATCCATTAATTCAACCAACCTATCTAGCTAGTACCTAATAACCTTAAAAACATTTAATAATTATTATGTATTATTATGTCAAAAATGTATTGGCTCTCCATTCTATATTCTTAGAGTTAAGAGTTGAGTGTTTGTCTACTCAGCTGCATGCTTTTGAAACCGACTTAACCATTTGGGTTGCTGAAAAGCTCAAAGGGTAATGGCTTCAATTCTATGAAGTTTTTTCTCAACTTTTTTCCTATGAAGGCATTGAAAGGCCACCATCTTGATTGAGGCTTTCTAATTTAAAAAAAAAAATTGTGAAATATGGTTCAGGTTTTACATGCTTATTGATTCATTGATGAACAACACAATATTTGATACTTCGATTCTTAGTTTTATCTTGTGTAAAGGCAAAGAATCATGTATAGGTGTTTCAATATTGCCGAACTATCCAATTATCCTTGATGGATGCCAATATTGGCAAAGAATAAACAAGGAATTCAAGCGAAAACTTTGTGAAAGAATTTCAATCCACCAGAAGAATGAAAACGATCACAAAAACTTCTTAACAGGAAATATGATCTGCAAAACCCAAGAAAGCATGTAAATAGTCTTACAAAAACCCTATGGATAAAATGGTAAAATAATAATAAATAATTAAAATTCTGTGAAGAGAAAAATTGAATTTTGTATTTCTATCTAATACATAACCCTTTGATTATGGGTCAAATTTGGAGATTGAGCTTGTCAAATTACAGTTATACCCTTTTCAATCCAAATTTCATCCTCGACCCATTCAACCATATGATCTACATCATCCATTTTTATGAAAAAATAAAGATTGACTCAGAGTCTTTCTTGTAACGTTTAATTAAATGCACTTGGAATAAGCCTTGTTTGTTGATCACATCATGAACCATTTGCAGCAAGACATTGTCTGTATATATATGAACTCGGCGTTTGGAACCCTTAAACGCATGTCTACTAGCTATTTTCTATGTAACACTATCATATTTATGGGTCCAAATTGGAGAAAGAGCTGGTAAAATTACAGTTATACCCTTTTCAATCCATTTTTCATCCTTGATCAATGCAACCATATCATCCAGTTTCATAGCAAAACAAGGGTTGACTTGCATTCTTTCATGTAAGGTTTAAGTGCACATGGAATAGATCACATCATGAATAATTTGCATCAAGACATCCGAACTCAATAATTTCATTTTGATCAAATACATAGAGCAACGCAATGTATAATCTTCGACAATTCATATATATTTTAACTAAGGCCCGGGGTTAGGCGCCACTCGGGTCCCTTTCTCATAATGCTTTTGCATTATTCATTGTTAGATTTACAGAAAGATCAAATCAAATTATCGGAGCAACTAGGATCGGAGTGGGCATCCGCCATGTCATTGTCTAGGGTACCATAATAAGCATCAAAAGGCGCCACCCTTTGTAGTGCTTTTAGAACTGCTGTTTTCCAACTATTTTGTGCACTTAGGAACTAACTGGAAAAAATTCCGGTATAACAAGGGTACTAAACTCGGTATTTCTGACCAATCAAGAATCTATATGTGTATTCAAATGACCCAATTTGCTATTTAATTTGTGCTCTGAATCTCACATATGAGTTGTTGAGTACCCAATGTTACTCTTGGAATAGCATAATTTTTTCCGTAACTAACTAAAGCCAGAGATAGGCAATAAACAAAGTACACATCTGCCAAAAAGATGATACTGTCCTTTCTAATGACAACTTTCCTTGGGGGTAATTCGTTCTTGCATGAAAATTAAACAACCTCAAAATTCTAAAAACAGCACTTGGGCAAAAATTAATGTCGTTTTCATGATGGAAAGTTGACTCTTGGACAACATTAAATGAATTTAAATTTTTCTTTTTTTCGTTTGAACTTTCCAATGAAGATAATGCACAGAACTTTCATGAATTCAACTTAACCAATTGAAACCAAGAGACAAACATATGTTGGCTATTTAGGTTTGATCACCAATTTTTAGTGGAAAGAAAAGTGGAGTTGGTTAATTTGAAAACTTGATCAGTCAAATTTTTTCTTTCTTTTTTTCCCCCCAAAAAATTCATTTCATTAATATGCAGAAATTTACAAGGGACCGGAGCCAGCTGGTACGCCAATGGCAAAAGAAACAGCAAAAAACACAGAAAAGAAATATACAAATTTAATCATGTGTCGGATGATGAAATCAAGAGGATTCCTAATTAAATCTCCACAATGTTTAATGAGATCTCTGTATGAAGAATATAGAGGGCTATTAACTTATGATTCAATATGAATCATCATACAGGGGATGTTTCTAGAATCCAATTAATAGATAGCTAGCGTATTTCTATTAAACTAGTTTTCGCACCCGTACGTTGCACGGCCAAATTTTATTAAAAATAGAGTTGAATGTGTATTAAACATTAAATAAATAATTATTAATATAGTAGCAATACAAATTACAAAGTATTTTTCTATACATTTTATTTACAAATTCCGGAAAACCTCTTTCTAAACAACATTTGTCATTTCATTCGTAGCCTTCCCCTCGTTATCATATTTAAGTATTTTAAGACCGGCTTGATTTGTAACTCTTGATATTGCCACATAGAACTGACCATGAGTAAATAATGACCTTTTAAGAAATAGTCTGACGTGAGATAGATTGGCCCGGACTTTTGTTGATTGTCATCGCTTATGAAACAACCAACGGGGGCTGCTTTCTTTGAAACTTAAACGGCAATCTCATATCTGACGGACTCAATGACATCCTTTCAATAAAAACCTCATCTCCAACATTGATTCCGGATAATATTTTGGCTTGTAGAACATGATCTCCTAATCTTGTAATAAGCAATCTCGTTTTATTACATAATCCAGCTACAGAATGTTCCTCATCAACATAACAGGGGCGCCAATCTTCAATGTCAACTCATAGTTAGGCACACCTAAGCATTTGATTCTCATTTAAAAACTCAGTAGAGTGAATATCTTCAAATAAACTTGTACTTCTTTCTGTCCGATATAAACAATCCAAACTCAAATAGGTCCTTCATTCAAACTGATTTAGCTCAACTATATGATCATTTATAATTTGCACCACATCAAGTGTTGGCGCAAGTATAGCTCTCCCTTGTAAGTAGGACACATTGTTAAAACTAATTGAGAACGAAGGATATGTACTTTCAACAATTGCTAGTGCAAGATCATCTGAATCATTAATAAGAAGATTGTTCGGCACCTGTATTTGTACACATCTACCTGTATTTGTGTACCATCTACCTTTGTACCATGCACTCTTAGTGTAAGAAGATGGTAAATGGATTCTCTTCCCATGCAAAGAGGGGTTTGTATCACTACGTAACAATGCATCAGTTAACTCAAGATAAAGGTCACATCTCAATTCTTGTTGGTGGTTACGTACATACAGAAGTCGGGCATTTTCATCCATAGTATATGCAGTCGATATGGAAAATATTCTTTCACAGATACATATTTCCGACGAGCAGATGAGGAAGTTCTTGCATCAGTCCGCAAAATGTTATCTCTGTATCCATCCTAACCAAATAAAAAGAGCAACATGTATTGTAAACTCGAGTACAAAGGATGCCACTCATTGATTTGTTGAAATCCTCCAGTACGACTTTCAACAATAATATCTCTGTTGCCAGGAATGGTTTCAAAATCACCAACAATAAAAAATGCCATATCATTTTTTTGTGGCAAGTTGTAGCACTGACCGTCTTTCTACTGATCTCTAACCAATCAGAGCCAACCGTTATCACTATTTTGTTTAATATTGTCTCACGCACCATCCTAAATTAATTTCTTCACCAACTTATTGTACTGGTCCAACATATTTTTCAAAATAGCAACAATATCCTCTTGCAATGTACTTCTATCATCGAATTGCCCAATAGTCCAAAGACGATTTGCAATTTCGTATTCAGTATCATATACATATAATTGAGCAAATCGGAGTACTCTTCCTTCAGCAGGCAACAAACTGCCAAGCCTGTGATAATTTTGACCATGTAATCTAAACACAGGAGGTGCCCTTCCATCATTAATGTTCGTATCAATATGACCTCCCAAAGAAGTAAATGACAATATCATGTTATATGAACAGATGTTCTTAGTGAAATGTTTACTTCTAATGATTCCTATACAATAAATCTTCAAAAATTTGTGTAGGGTCATCCATAGGAGGAAGTTTCTGTGTACACAAATAGGAAGTAGTTAACATATCTAGTTGACATTCAAAAAAAAAAAAAAATGTCTAGACAAAAATTTCAACTATTCTGACGTGGGTTAAATATTTTAAATGTTTTAAATAATATAATCTTATTTAAATTAACATTCATTCGTTCAATTAAAATATTGGCTAAAACGTAAATGTTTCAAAATATTAAATATTAATCTTTTAAGCTTAAAAGAATATGTAATTATTATGTAGATTTCTACATTTTTCACACAATATTACAATAAATTTTATGTTAAATTATTTATTAAAAATAATTACGAATAATAATTAACGGGAAACATTTTGTAAGTATAAAATAAAAAATAAGGGAGCCGTAATTATACAGTAAAAAAACATGTACATAGGCCCGTTTGCTTAACTTTTTATGTTATTTGTATTAGTCACTTGTTATTTATTAATTTATAATAATGATTCATTCACTATGCATTTTTTTATATTTAACTTATTGAAACATTGATCCAAATGTGACTTTTTAGTTTTCATATGTGATTTTTTAATTAGATATTGAAACAATCAATGTGATTAAAAAAGTGATGAATCAATGTGATTAAAAAAGTAATGTTACATTAAAAGTCATAGAGAGATTGAAAAGTGCATAATTGTACCCATTTAATTAAAAGAATTACATATGTCGTAACTAATTAACTAAAAAGTTATATTCACTTAAAAAGTCATAGTTGTGCAACTATTTAATAAAAAACACATTAAATTAAAAAGTTATGTATAGAAATTGAATATTCAAATTTGTGTAACTATTTAGTATAAAAAGTCAGATATAAAATAATTGATTAAATGAAAACTCAAATTTATATTACTAATTAATAAAAAAAACAGATATAAAATAACTGAAAAAAATATATATATGTCTGATTTGTATTATTTGAAATATGTACCTTGAATGTATTTATAATCTTGATTGGTGAACATTTTTCAAATGGAAATGGGTTGTTTTTAGGAAAAAAAAAAAGAAAATTGCTGACTAATTCATTCTCTATGTATATTGCTGTTAGGGCTGTAAATCTAAACCACAAAACCGCGGAACCAAACCGAAACCACAATTCTGAAACCATTGGTTTGGGTAGACATGGACCCATCAAAGATTTGGTTTTGATCCAAACTGAACCGCTCTGAAATGGTTTGGTTTTGGTTTTAATTTTTCCAAACCGTTTCAAACCGCTAACTCACCAAATTAAAATTTAAAAAAATCATGGTATAGTCCATAATCAGCTATTCAATTTCTAATAAATCTAGTTAAATATAAAAACGTTTCATTTCCCCATTGAACTAACCAATCATGATTCCTTTATTAGTTACTCTCTACGAAGTCCCAAACTTAAATTTCATCACCTTCATATATTACCCCATATCAATTTAATATTCTGCCAACTTGTATGTGACGAGGTGACCAATGATATTTATTAGTAGTACTAAAAAAGAATGATTTAATTGGTTTCTTCGTAGCTTTTGATTTTAAATTACCATCCTATATTTTCTTGTAATACTATCATTTTTCTTCTTTTTATCGTAAATCTGCCTCTGTCACTTTTACTAATTACTTACCAACATTACCTTTTATATTTACAATTAAAGCTGAAATGTGATATAAGGTATAATTTTTGGCGATTCATATCTTGTTGTTATACAATACCACATAATATCATTGCAATTAGTCTTTATACTCTAATTCAAAATTCCTCAACAAATAGTTATTTTTAACTCATTTGGAAATCACTAATTTTTTCTGTTGGCAAATAGCAGTTAGAAACCGCACCAAACCGCAAAAATTTGGTTTGGATTGGTTTGGGAAATTCTAAACCGCTTTAAATGGTTTGGTTTGAGATTTAATCAAAAACCGCCCAAACCAAACCGCTTACACACTAACTGATGTAGCGTTATTCCAAAGTTTAATATTTTTTGGTGGAGTAGTGCGTAATTTTCAAACGTGCAGTGGGGAAAATAAGAGCAAAATTTCCGATCTCTAAAGGCAATTACGCTCGGTGTGTTTTGATTTAAAAAAAAAAGGAGGGAAAAAAACATTGTGAAGATCAAGGATGTGTAGAAGGCAACAAATGTTTAAAAAAATAATGGGGTGTGAAACTTCACTCTTTCTTAAAAAAAATTTCAAGGGTGAAGAAAGAGTATGTAATGACAAACAATAGACGCTTTCACCAACTTGAGCCAAATAAAAATAAGCAAATAAAGAAAGAAAAAAATAGAAGAGTTAGTTATTTTCTTTTCAATATGCATGACAAATCGGGTAAATAGTACCCCCGCCCAAAAAAAAAAAAAAAGGAAGTGGGTGGTTTTAATTTTACTATATTAAGAAAAGAAAAATTTCAAATTCCGGAATCACTCCTCCATTTCTTAATATAAAGATATGTACATGAAATCTGAGAAAACAAAATAGCAGGCGGATAATGGAAAACTTGTTGTAGGGAAAAGAAATAATTAAAAAAAGGTTTTTTTTTTTTTAAAGCAAAAACTGGATAATTAATACTAAACATATAGTAAAAAAAGATGGAAATAAAATATTTAATGGACAGTTACTGCTTGATGTGTAGTGGGAGAAAAAAAAAAGAAAATAGGAAAGGGGATTCTGGAATCTTTTTGGGCGGGATATTGATTCCAGAATCCTAATTCCCTTTCTATATATAGAGATTAGATATAGTCCCTCACATTGTATTTTATATTATAATAACTTACGAGCCCACACACCAAATTAATTACGCACTCCGTCCCACTAAGATAAGCAGGTTCCTTTTTTTCACTAGAATTAAGGAAAATTGAATTAATATTGTTGGAAATATAAAATTTAAGAACATTTTACTAATATATCATTTAATTTACTACTTATTTCACTTTAAAAGTTTTATTTTGTTGATAATTATACACATTAAATAGGGATATAAAAGTGAACTAAAGAAAGTGACCTATAACTTAAGATGGGCGAAAAAGGAATACAAACCTCTCTTAGTGGGATGGAGGGAGTAAAAATTTACAATCTCCCAATTGTGCTGCATATTGTATGAGAAAATTACATTCTATCATTATACAATTGAAGTGCGTGAGGTAAGAAAGAAAGAAGGGAAAAAAAAGAGTTATTATTCTTTATTAAAAATTGTCATCTGAATTCTTGTGGTGAGGTTAAAAATCGTGATTCGTCATAATAAGTATTGGTCTGATTTTTCTAGTCGTTGGACAAATTAAATTCCGATTGGCTTTTCTAGGTTACAACATAGTTCGCGAGCTCGGGACTACATACACACTTTCATGATCGCATCAGTCCTTGTCCCCAATTTGTATGTTGTTTTTTGTTTGGAGTAAATTGTATCTGAGGTATAAATTTTCGAGTCTAGATACTTGGCCCAAAAAAAAAAAAAAAAAGAAAGGAAATGAAAAATTGAAAAGAAAAGGAAAAGAGTAGGTTACTTCATTGGTGGCAACAATTAAAAGCGAGTTGTGTACTTCAAGGCAAAGAGAGATTGGAACAAGTTGAAGAAACATTTGAAGAAGTCCTTCCTTTCCTTCAATTACTCTCGCGCCTTTATATTAGAGAGATATTAGAGAGATGGTAGAATTTGCGCTAGAGATCACGGTTTTCGGACAAGTATGCTAGCGAATTCTATCATTTGATCACTTACGAAGATCTCGATAAATCTGAAGATCATATGATGGCTCGATTTATTGTGGGTTCATCTTCAAATCCAAGATACATATATAGTTGCACTAATTTCAGTGTCTGAGACACATCACAGAGCAATCATCTTCAAATCCAAGATATATATAATATAATTGCACCAATTTCAGTGTCTGAGACACATCACAGAGCAATGTAGATTGAAAAGTAGCTGAGTATGCATGTAAGTCGAAATTAGCTACGATAACCATTATGATCCCGAAAAAGTTTGTTTCCAAATACGAATTGGAGTCTGTTTGAAATTAGATGAGATGAGAGATTGATAATTGTTGTGAGTAAAGTGTGCAAATTAATGCTGTTTACGGACAAAACGAAAGGAAAAAAATTTAAAATCATAAATTTCCCTTTTTTTTTTTTATATTCAACTTTAAAATTTTTGAAGTCACATAGCTCCAAAAATCTCTAAAGTCAAATTCAGAATAATGGGCTGTTTACTGTCATTTTCGCAGTCCCGCTATAGAAACAGATCGGGCTCTGACCACCAATTACAGGGAGCCACGCCACCTGTGTCAAGTTATGTGGCCCCTTGTAATTAGTGGTCGGGCTCCAAACTCTGAACCCGATCTATTTCTATAGAAAATTACATCATTTTCGCATCACCTTTCATCATTACTTCTCACATCACTTTTGCACAAATAAACATATACATACTAGATTTTTTATAGAAACAGATCGAGCTCTGAGTTCAGAGCCCGACCACCAATTACAGGGGCTATATTATCTGTGTCAGATGACGTGGCCCTCTGTAATTAGTGGTCGGGTGTCAGATGATATGGCCCCCTGTAATTGATGGTCGAGCTCCAAACCTGAAGCCCGATCTATTTCTATAACCAGACTGATCTACATGCACATCTTATACTATTAATTTATCATCATCAGTTTTTACATCTTCCGATCTCTTTCTTTTTTTTAACTTTTCCCCATTTTATAGTCCATTGGCAAAAAGGTCACTAAACTTTAATTATTTAGAATAAGATTACTAAACTTTAATTTAACAGTAATTAGGCCATTCAACTTCAATTGCTAACAATTAGATCACTTAACTTTTATTTAGTTGCAACAAAGTCACTTTATTAAAATGAAATTGGTACTTCATCGTCAAATTAAAGTCCTAGAAAAAAAAAAGAAAACTTAATACAACAAATGGCAATCATATTGGAAGGAAATAACAGAAGAATAACTTATTATTTCACAAAGATTTTAACAATCTATATTTTAAAATAAATTTCGTCTAATTGTCGTATTAACATGTCAATGTGAAATAACTGCTTCTCTCTCTCTAGGGTGGGATTAGGGTTCTATCCAGTCATCTTGTGCCGGTGCTTCTGCTAGTGGTTTCACTAGCGGCTTGGTGGTTCGGTTATACTTTTCTAGGGTTTTCAACATGGATTCTAATGCAATCGCAAAACTGTGCAACAATCTTCAACTGGAAGATGAAATCGTGCCAAAGGTGGTGTTCAACCGTGAGATGTTTGAGGCGGGGTCTAGTCGTATGTAACTAGTCTTTAGTGGGACAGATTATAGGTAGTCGGAGTGCCAATAAAGAGGGTTTGGAATCTGTGATGCGTTTGATATGGAAAACGGAACGGAGGTTTGAAGTTGAGGCAAAAGGGAATAACGACACCTTTATTTTCACCTTTGACTCTGATATAGACAAGATTAGGGTTCTTAATGGGGGGAGGGTGGGCATGGCTTTTTAACAAACACATATTATCCTTGGTGGTTCCTTCGGGGGTTGGAGAGTTTGACAGAATGGCTTTTAACTTGGTACCATTTTGGATTCAATTCCCACACCTTCCTATGATTTGTACGACAGAAAAGTGTTTGGAAATCATTGGGGTCAATTGCGTGAGGTGTTGGCTTTTGACATGGAGGGTTCGGTACCACGAGCTAGGGTTCACGTGGACTTGGGAAAACTTTTACGAAAGGGCGTCTGGCTGTGCATGGAGGGTGTCGAGGAGGAAGCCGTAGTGCCAATTTAGTATAAGAAATTGCCTAACTTTTGCTTCACATGTGGCATAAATCGGGCATCAACATGTCAAATGCATGGCGACTGGGGGAAGAATAGTGCAGGGTAGGCGATATGGTGATAATCTACGTGCGTTGCCTTTCAATTCAAAAGGCAGCCGTCAGATGGATTGATGGGGGGCCAGCAGGCTCGTTTGGAGGTAAAAAGGGACCAAAAAGGTCAGAACAAGAGGCTGAGAGTGTGATGTAGGAAGGGCAAGGTAGAGAGGCTGATGATTGAGTGAAAGAAAGAGAGGTAAGGGATAAAAAAGATGACAAAAGAGGGGGCAGAGTGACACAGCAAATAGTAGGGAGCTGGAGGAAAATATTGTTGAAGAGGGTAGTAATGGGGGACATTCATAGGGACAGGGGTTCGGACGATTAGGCGGTGGGGGACGAGGGAGTTGGGGTTATGACAGTAAGAGAGGAAAGGATGGGTTGGTAGTGGGTAAGGCTCATGGTATCTCGGTTGCATCTTTGGGTGGAGGGCAGATGAAGAATAAGGTGGGGAGAGTAGGGAAAAAACTAAGTCCGAGGAAGGTTGTACTCTTTGTCAAGGGCTAGGGAGCTGATTATTCATTCCCCTACCAAAAAAAGGGGTCATGGAAATAGGAAGCTAGAAATGGAGGAGTCCGGGGAAGGAAAGGCAGTGATAAAGTTCAAAAGAATTGAAAGGGAGGGCAGTCTTTTGAAAGAAGGAATGGATTTCTCTCTTGATAATGATAAATCAGTGAGCTCTGCTGTGCAGAGCCGCCCGGAGCAATGAGTTGCTTATGTTGGAACGTACGGGGTGGGGAATACTCGTACGATGATGCGGTTTAAAATATTGCTTCGGACCTATTCCCCGGGGTTTTGCAAATAATTTTGTAGTGGATAGTGACGGGCGTAGTGGCGGGCTTATGTTACTTTGGAGGGGTGAGTGGAAGGTGTCGGTGAAATCTTATTCTAGTAGTTATATTGACGCATGGGTTGAGGATGAATTTGGCAAGTAATGGCACTTCACCGGTTTCTATGGTAATCCAACATTAGCGGATCATCACTTAACATAGTAGTTCTTGCGGCGATTACATGATCATTGGACGTTGCCTTAGATTTGCGGAGAAGATTTTAATGAAACTTTAGAGATACGGAAGCGAGAAGGGAGTGAGGAAAGACCGGTTATCTGTATGCAACAATTTCAAACAGTGTTGTTGGAGTGTGGACTTTCATCTTCTCCTTTCAAGGGGTCCTATGTTTACTTGGAACAACATGAGAGAAGGGGATGCGAATATTCAGGCTCGATTGGACCGCTTTGTGGGCTGTGGAAGATGGCATTCGATATAACCGGATGCCTTGGTGGAACATTTGTCTTATGGCCAATCGGATTATCACCCGATTGTACTGCATCTTAAAGGCCATAATGAAGGGATTTTCAAGAGACATTTCTTTCGATATAAACCATTTTGGAGTAAAGAAGAAGGGTATGAAGATGTGGTAAATGAAGGATGGGGGCTGCTGGGGAGACTGAAGAAGTGTAGGAGGATATAGATTGCTTGGAGAGCAATGAGAACTTCAGGGAGTGGAGGGATGAGTTGAACGACATGAAGGAAAAATTGAAGATTCTTTATTAGGGGGGAGGTGGGGTCGGCCATGGCGGAAATCAAAGAGCTAGAAGCTGGGGTGGCACAGCTAGAGGAGGAGGAGGAGTTTTGCAGACAAAGCTTCCGGTTAGAGTAGATGAGGAAGGGAGACTGTAATACTAAGTTTTTTCACCGGAAAGCAAGCAAGAGGTGCTATAAAAATATGATTACCCAATTGAAAAATAAGGAGGGGCAGTGGGTGAAGGGAAAAAAGGAAATTGTGGAACATGTTGAAGGTTTTTTTGCAAATTTATTTTGTAGTGGGACACCGGATGCTCGAGAAGTACAACAAGTGGTGGAGGGAGTTGAAAGTAGCCTAACGGATGAGGGGATTCACCTTCTTGGCCGAGACTTTGGAGAGAAAGAGGTATTGGCAGTTTTGAAAAGTTTAGCACCCAGTAAGGCCCCTGGAATTGATGGGTTTCATGCGATGTTTTATCAAAGGCATTAGGCTTTTGTGGGGAAGGACGTGACAATAACATGTTTAGCAGTTTTAAATGAAGGGAAGTCAGTTGAAGAGATGAACAAGACTGTGATTGTATTAATTCTGAAAAAGAGAAACTGATGCAGATCCTCAAAGGATATAATTATTTATCTAGCTTATTTTAATTTATTGTTATTTTGGAGTAGAGTATTTAATTGAATTAGGTTTTACTTATTTCTTGTTCTAGCAGGTTACTTGTTCTAGTAGTTTACTTGTTAGATCGGAAGAGCACACGTCTGAACTTTCCTTAATTATCCTAGAATTAGGTTTATTTTAAACCCTATAAATATAGGGCTTATTTCGTTGTATTGATACGCCCTACTTTTATGAATAAACATTATTTCAAGAATTCATCTTGATTTTTCTCAAGAACTTGCGAGTTCTTATCTTAACAACTTACAGGTTGTTTGAGCTTGCGAGCTCTCCCTTTGGTTCGGCATCAATTTTGGTATCAGGGCCCAGATTGATTCCCTTGACCTAATTTGTGTGACGTACACTTGGCGGAAAAATATTATCTTCTAAGTATACAGTCAATCAAGTTTGGTCTTTCAACAAGCCACAGTAATTCTCCAACTATTCACGTGAGTCACTATTTACTATTCGCGCCGGCACTGTTCACGCCAGTTACTGTTCACGAAAGTCACTATTCACAGAACTGTTCACACTGACACTATTCACGCCAGTTACTGTTCACGTAGGCACTATTCATGCGAGTCACTGCTCACGGGATTTATTGGTCATCAGGCAGAAAAATTGCGGCAGTGCAAATCTGATTTTCCAGCAACTACAAGCTCCAGCATTTTTCCCAACATATGGCTGATTTTACTTCTATTGCTATGGATTGCGCCTGCTGGGCAAAATATTTTGAAACTATTTAATGCTCCTTCTACTGCCCTTAGGTACAATTTTGGATCTTAATTGAATTTCATTCTTTTATTTACAACGTTGGCTAGTCTTCATCTAATTAAAAAATAAAAATTTTTTGCTTTTACTATATTTTTTCTAAATTTAGGAAGCTATAACTTCATTTATTTAATATAATTTTTGTTTGTCTTGGCAATTTACTTTCTTTTTGATATCATGGATAATTCATTCTATCATCTATCCTCAAAATCCATTGGTTATTCAGGCCATACTGATTATCCTACTTTTCCTAACCACTACGATTGTTCATATCATACAAACTGTGATATTCAATGCACTATAGTTGAACCCCCACGTTTTGATGGATCTAACCCTGAAGCGTTTCTTGGTTGGATACATGGTCTTGAAAATCTCTTTAACTCGCATCACATAATTGGCTTCCGTTGCATTGATCTTGCTAGCTTAACACTTATTGAGACTGCCAGACATGATTAGAGAATAATTAGGAAAAGAATTGAACTACTAGAAACACGTCATATTACTTCATGGGATGAGATGAAACGACTCTTAATCGATAAATATGCCCCTGCCTATTATCAAACTCAGTTGTTAGACCAATTCTTTTTGAATTGTTGGCAAGGATCATCCTTTTTGAATTGTAGGCAAGGATCATCCACTGTTCATGAATATTTCACTCACTTCAGCCAATTAATTAGGAGTTGTGGTATGTTTGAAGCTTCAAATGTCGTTACTTCTAGATTTATAGATGGATTAGATCCTAACGTAAAAAGCTGGTTCAAACTCCCATCTCAGCCATTACTAGAAGCCTAAGATTATGCTTTGGGTGTTGAAAGACTCAAAAAATTGTGTCAAGAGAATCATATACCTAAACTAAACTCCGAGTCTAAGTCATCCACTCCTAATATGCTTGAGCCTATTTGTTGTGTATCAACTCCCGTTTCAGATGATCATATCTATATTGTTGGCCCTATAGAACCTTCTGACAGTGAGGATGAAATGTTTCAGCCTATAAAGTATTCTAACCATGAGAATGAAAATTTTGAGCCCTATATTGAGTCTCTTCTCATGACCTGACATTCCATCGACGCAACTGCAATAGATATAGTTGTAAGCACTAACATAGGATTCAACTCCACCGTTCTTTTACTGACTTCAAACATACCTTTCATGTGGAGTTACCTCATGTGTCGAATACTTTCCCTGTTGCCACTTTCTTTGCCAAAGCATTTGCCCGATTGCACTCATTGTCTATTGATATCAGACTTTTGCCTACTAACTTCCTTCACATTATTCCAACCCAACCAACTGTTAACTATTTTCATAATTCTCATGCTGAGATCAAAGATAGAATTATTTTAAATAATGAGTTATCTGCTTGTTTTGAATGTGCGTGGTTGGTATATCTCTTTTAAAGAAAATTTTTATGTTTTACTTCGTGTCTCTTTAAGTTGCTTTTCGAAACATGTTAAAAACAAGGTCACATATTCCAGACTTGAAACTAATTTGTTTGATTGGCCATTGCACTTGAATAGAAGGCTGGATTTCAACATTGCCAAATTGTTATCTTGTCGGGGTTTGTTAGAGCCACTAGTCTTGCAATCCTTAGTTTGTGCAGGCGAGTCTACCATGCTTCAACGTGCAACTCTTACTGTGGGTTCAATTGATGTTGTTTTGGATGAGTTGCTTCACATGCCACTTCCAAAGGTTTTCTATTAGTGTTTCATTCGCACTAAAGATCACCCTCCATGGTTAGAGTTATGCTTCATATGGTTGCTAAAAGTTCTATACCGTTGCTTGATGAGGAAGAAAGATCGATCTCCATGGTTTAGACACTACAGTTTAACTCGCCGGAGTTGAGTTTTTCTTAGCCGGGGAGAATGATACAGATCCTCAAAGGATATAATTATTTATCTAGCTTATTTTAATTTATTGTTATTTTGGAGTAGAGCATTTAATTGAATTAGGTTTTATTATTTCTTGGTCTAGTAGATTACTTGTTCTAGTGGCTCACTTATTCTAGACTTCTAGTAGAGCTTACCTTAATTATCCCATAATTAGGTTTATTTTGAACCCTATAAATATAGGGATTATTTCGTTGTATTAATGCACCCTACTTTTATGAACAAACATTATTTCAAGAATTCATCTTTATTTTTCTCAAGAACTTGCAGGTTCTTATCTTAACAACTTGCGGGTTATTTGAGCTAGCGAGCTCTCCCTTTGGTTCGGCATTAGAAACCTAGAGAGTATAACCGAATACCGGCCTATCAGCTTGTGCAACACCTTGTATAAAATTGTTTCAAAAGCACTGGCCAACCGGTTGAAACAGGTACTTAATCCTTTCATTTCGCCAAATCAAAGTGCTTTTATTCCTAATCGTCTTATTACTGACAATGCAATAATTTCTTTTCAGTTATTACATTCTTTGTCCACTAAGAGTAGGGGAAATGTGGATTCTATGGCTTTAAAATTAGACACAAGTTCCGATCTCGATAGGGTTGAGTAGAGGTTTCTTCAGGCGGTCAAGTATAAAATGGGGTTTCCTGAGTGATTTGAAAGGGTTTGCATCTCCACTGTATCTTTTACTTTTCGTATCAACGGGGAATATTGCGGGGAGGTAACTTCGAGTAGGGGTTTGAGGCAAGGTTGTTCCTTGTCTCCATATTTGTTTCTTTTGTGTGTTGAGGGTTTTCAGGGGCACTTTGCTTAGCGGAACAGCAGGGGCTTATTCTTTGACAAAGAGTCTACCGGAGAGTACTGAAAATCAATCACTAATTTTTTTGTAGATGATTTAATCATCTTCACGACAGCACAATCGAGGGATGCTCAGCAGATCTAGGAAGTCATTGGTGCCTATAGGAGAGCTTCAGGGCAAAGAATTAATGTGGAGAAAACATATATAACTTTCAACCCGAACACAACTCAACATGCAAGATATGAGGTTATGTAGATTTTGGGCATTCAGCAGGAACACGGTCATGACATATACTTGGGACTTCCGGTTGTAGTAGGGAGGAACAGAAGACGAATTTTTGCATACATCCAGGAGAGGGTTTGGAAGAAGTTGTAGGGCTGGCAAAATGAACTTCTATCCGCAGCAGGGAAGAAAGTGCTAATCAAATCAGTTGTTCAAGCCATTCCAACATATATCATGAGTTTGTTCGAGCTGTCAAAAGAGGTATATAGTGACATTCAAAGCTTAATTTCTAAATTCTGGTAGAGTAGGAAGAAGGAGAAGAGGGGGCTAGCATGGGCAAGGTAGGAGCAGATGTGTACTACTAAGAGTCAAGGGGTTTGGGTTTTCGAGAGATGAATTTGTTTAACCAAGCACTTGTAGCAAAACAAGTTTGGCACGTCACCTCGGTTTGTTGGCTGGTTTGGTATTAAAGGCGAAGTATTTTCATCATTGTGATATGTTAGAGGCTAGGGACTGACCAGGATCATCTTATTTGTGGAAAAGCTTGGTTTGGGGTAAGGAGGTTATTACTAGGGGTATAAGAAGGAAGGTTGGTAGTGGGAAGAATATAAAGATTTATGGAGATAATTGGATTCCAAGGCCAAGAAGCTTTCGACCTATTTCTTACCCTAATGGCAGTGTTCACAGGATGGCGGACTTCATGGGAAATGAAGGGCAGTGGAATGATGTAACATCCCGAAAATTTCTACAAATTAAGGTAAGCAACGAAGTTGTTCGTTTTGAAAGAATTATTTGAATATCATTGAAAGATTGCTTGAAGATCAAAATATTGTTATTGAATTGACGCTAAAGAAAGATTTGATTGATTATTGACATAAACTAAAGTGTAATGACTTAATTGACATGAATTGAAGAGTGTGAACTTGATTGAAAGATAATGCAAAGGGGAAGGACTTCTCGGGCAATTTCATGACAAGTGTGCGGCGCCACATCGCGCCACTTGTCATGAGGTGATTGCGCCACTTATCATGGTATGATTGGCGCCACTTGTCACCTTGTGATTGGCGGACTTCAAAAGTTATTAAAATTAGCTAAATCATAACTATTATATATAGGAAGTTAAGAATTTCATTTTCTCTTCCAACCCATTGCCCTTTTCTCTCTCGAACTCTAAAATTCGTCCAACTTGGCCTTGGGAAGGAGATAACCAATAAAAACCCGCCAAAATATCCTTTGAAAAGAGTCCTTTACCATATATGGAAGGATTATAGCTTGAAAGATAGCTTTAATTGAGGAATATCAAGGCTCTACGAATGCTTCTTCACATGGATTATTCGAAGAATATTTGAGGTGGGTAACCTAATACTTTGATTCCTTTTCTACATGCATAAAGTTTTGATAAGATAAGTGTGTATTTGATTGATGCTTTTGATGAGACAAATGTGGATTTTGATGCATTGTTATTGA
>CAVNYN010273087.1:0-10465 GCA_963692815.1 Nyctanthes arbor-tristis | reverse complement strand
TCACCTTGTTTTTCAACTATGTTGGTCCCCAACATTTCATAAATGTACTTATAAAGTCCTTTATGATATTTTTGTCCTTTACTTTTTAAATAAAAACAAACAAATTCTAAAAATTAATAAATATAATAAATATAAAAAGGAGAATAAAAATTTCCCACATACCTAACTAGCTATTTGTTCTACTCATATCCCTAACATGCCGAAAATGACAAATACTTGCAATATTTTTCATTTCTTGGGAAAACCCCTTTTTTTTCATTTCTAATATCATCAACGGGAGGAACAACCAACAAAATTGTAGGTCTTCTCTTTTACCACTAGAAATAACTATATTAATTTGTCATTTATGCTGAGTTGGAATATGGATAGGTAATTAGGTATGTAGGTGGACAGATACAAGAAAAAATAAAGGTTTCTCCACCAAAAAAAAAGAAAAAGAAAAATTGTGCAAGCATCTGCCATTTTTGATTTGGTTAGGAATATGTGTAGAATGGGTAGCTAGATAGGGAAGTGGAAACATTTTATTCTCTTTATTTTATTATGTTTAGTATTCTTTTAGAATTTTTTTTTGTTTTTTATTTAAAGAGTAAGGGTAAAAATGTCATAAAAGATCTCATGAGTGAATTTTCAGAAGATTCGAGTCCTACAACATTGAAAAAAAAGATTAGAGACCCAACTGATAAAAAATGTAAAGGTTGAGGACCTTTTATGAAATTAACCCATTACATGCATCCCAAGTGTAATAAATTATACAAACAAGCGCTACTCTCTGACTTGCTTTGTCAAGATGAACCTCGAACAATCAATAAAGTAGTAAATGTCTTTGTGATATGATAAAACATATCTACAATATCTAAAAACGGGGAATAAGTGTGAAACTTTTGATTTCTCATTTCACCCCACTTATTTCCCCAATTTACATTTATACTCATATTTACTATTTAATTAATTTTATTTAACTTTAATCAATCTATGAGTAGGAACTTTTCATTTCGCAACCCCTCAAGTACATAAGCTATGCAATTATCTTGAAATAATTTGTAATAATAAGTTATAGTTAATTCCATTCAATCTAGATCTGTATATTTTGCTCTATATATCGTGGAAATGGTTATAAGTTCATTGCGTATTTTTTAAAGTTTGGTCCATTCTCAATTGTGGGTAAACATTTATCTTCTTCATTTTTATTTCATTAGATAAATCATTAAAATTTTTAATTGAGAGAAAGAAGCAAGTAGATTTTTGAAATAAAAGTGGTATACCTGCCAAACTTCAACATCAGTGATATCAAAAACTTCATGTTTGTACAAAGGCGCTATAGCCAAGTAGTTAGGGTACTTGCTACGCTCATGGACGTTTAGTAGAAGATTGTAACCAAGACGACCCGGAATTCATTTGTACTCAACATCAACTACGCCACAAGCAAATAGTTCTACAGCCATGTTGGATCGAGCCAATTTTGCATAGGCATTGGTACTCAATATGAAGTCTGTCCTGCCTCCCTCGCCGTGATCCGTCACTACTACATACACTCCATCATCGCTGCAGTGCGCTGGGATTTTGCACCTCACCTAGTTTCATTTTCATTCAATATTATGCACAAACCGTATTCAACTTATGGGATAAAAATATTCAACTTATGGGATAAAATAAGCGGAAACTCCCAAAAAAAAAAAATAGTGAATCCTTATTAGAAAAGGTATAGTTGTGTGACACTTGGCCACTCGTAAATTAGACAATAAAATCTTTATCTCAAAGAGATATGAAAAGTTGAAAACTTAAACCTCTATTTAAAAATATGCTGCGACTTTACCTTGCAAACTATGCTTTTCAAGATTCCACTGGTGGTCATTCTATTTTAGGAAGTTAATCGTTTCGACTATTAGATCAAAATATACTGACATAATTCATAGACCCTTATATGCTAATATGTTTATCAATACTTTGTATCCGTTATTTATGACTTTTGTTTTAATTTTGAAAGATTTGTTTCGATTAATATTTTCTTTTATTTATGGTACTCTATTGGGTACTCTATTGGGTGTTACGAAACACCATATGATGTAATAATTTCTTTTTTCTCATTTCTAAAAAACAAAATTTTAGTGTGTAAACTACTTTCAAATTTTATTTAATTTGACGTTTTGAATTTGTTTTTTCTAATTATTAAACCACACTTCTGCCAACTCAAACTAATTGTACATGGATATTTATGTAAATTTATCATATGATAATAAGTTGCTATGATATTCTCTCTTTTATTATTTATGATACTAGATATTTATGTAAATTTATCATATGATAATAACTTGCATATTTTCTCTTTTATTATTTATTATACTGGATTTTTTAGATCACTTTTAAATTATATTTTTCCGTGCAACGCACGGGTGAAATACTAGTATTAATTAAGAGAATTAAGTCTCGGTACCTTTTGTACCGCAATCTTCCCGCTTTTTAAATAGGTACAATTTCCCCGCATATTTATTTGGTAAATCTTGCGGTAACGGTTTTATTTAGTTAATTTTTTTTTCCAACACTAATGTAACCTGACCCGTTCCTCCATAATTTTCTTCATTTTTTTAACAAGAACTTTTGTGAAGGAACTCAAAGAAGATTGAAATATGTGACAATTGAAATTAGCACCAATGTCTTAACCACTTTGCCTATTTTGCTTTTGTTAATATCTACACTAACCACTTTGCCTATTTTGTTTTTGTTAATATATTCACTAATAAATTTTTATAAGTTTTGTACTTTAGAATTGGCGTAAAAGTTAAAATATCAAATTTGAAAGGCTAATTCCAAAAAAAATCTTAATCCCTCTTAGTTCGTTCATTTACCATCTCTGCCATGTGTGTTAGAAGTTTAGTGTTATTTGAAAATTTTTTATGCACTTTACTTTTTTTTTTGAATTTTTTTATTTTATTAGGATTTTTGAAAAATGAGCAGGTAACATGTACTTTTACCTTCCCGATCCAAACCGCCCGGCTCGTACCCGATTTATACATGTAGGGGAGGATATGGGGTGGGGTTGGTAGAAACAGGGCGCTGTACGGGGGAAGCGTACCCCACTAGAACCCTCCTCATTTACTCATGTTTTGCCTTTCATGATCTATTATTCAAGTTAGAATCTCTTATATTTTATGGTTAACTTTAATTTTAAATATGACAAATTTAAATTTGATAATATTATACATTTATCGTTGCACTTATGTTTTTAGGTGTATTGAATGATGATAATAGATTTTTTTTCATCATTGTATATGTACAAAATGTCTTTTTAACGATCTTAAACTTCACGATTATTAAGTCCATTGATCTTAAATTGATGAAAGGTGAAATGTGATATATTGCCAGAGAAAATACCCTAGGCGATATCTGGCGAGAAATTGGGCACCCCATTCTCCAGCACCACCCCTGAACCCCAAAAAATTGGAAAAACGTAAGACCATTCTAGATTCAGAGACATCCTGACATGCCCAACCCCTGGTACCTCTAACTTACTAGAAGTGTAACGTGCATCGACGATAAATTCCAACTAAAAGTTAGAATTTACCGTCAAGACTCGTGAACGTTCTAATTATTCTAGAATTTTGACAGCACTTCCCTAAGTTGTCAACAAAACCAACTTGTACCAACACCCTATATCAAGCCCATAACTTCTCATTCATTTCAAGCAACAATTCATATATGAAGAGATTTACCAAATCTAGTGTATTTCACCCGAAACACCCAATGCATGTTAATAATTGAACCATAACAGAGCCTATAATTCGTAAAATATAGCAAACTCATAACAATCTCTATGTAGTGGCTCGTGCTTTTGAAATAGCAGGCTCGACCCTTATACATTTCCCGAACTCCAATTGCAACCTGGAAAGAAAATCATTTGAAAACATGTGAGATAATAAGCCAAGTGAGTGGAGTTTTATAATTAAAATACGCTTTAGAAAGTCGAAATATAACTTTTACAAAATCTCAGATAAAACGTTCAAGTGCATATTGGGAACTTTTTTTTAACTTTAAATGCAAATTCAACGTAACATCAACGTCAATATTTGAAAAATCATCACATATTAGAATCATCATGAACTTCATTTCATTTCAAGATCATTGCAGAATTTTCCCCAAAGAGTATCCAACATCTCATGATCATAATATCAAGTTATACACGCGTAGACGGTCAGCTTGGGCCATAGGTACCTTATGATCCCTTCGTCCTAGGCGGCACAATTAAACAGCTTGAGTCATAGATAGCACATAGACCTCTTCGCCTAGACGACGTTTATTTGGTCAGCTTGAACCATATGCCCCTTCCCCCGTAGGCGATCTGCATGATCATAAACATAAGATACAAATTGGGAGGATTTTCATACATCATAAATCATATTTTAACTCAAACATTCTTTAAATCACGAAACATCATCTCATACAACATTCACATGAACTTTTCTAAAGAAATATCTCAACTTTTTCATAGAAATACAAGATCGTCGTAAAACATTACAAGTTTATGTGAAATCAAAGCATAATTCAATTTTCACTTAGAAAGAAAAGAAGAAGAAATGTTCCACTCACCGGCTAAGTAGCTATGTACATGAAATCCCTTTCGTGTGTCCTGAAATATAACATGAAGACTCTTAAACTTTAATTCTTTTCTCATAATATCTTGTTGTCTAGATAATTTATATTTTCATAACTTTCCAATTATTTCCTTCCTTGACTTTCTCTTTTTTCATTTACTTATTTCACGTCCTAACTTACACAGTTGTTTACAATATAATACGTCATTGCATTACATTAATACATATTTACTCTCTTAAGTCATATCCCATCTCTTTCCCTTTAAATGCATGCAAATTCCATAATTTCTTTAACTATATAAAGTTGCCCTATTTTGGGTAGTCTACTTTTAAGACCATTTTATATGCAAGAAGTGTCATATGATTATGAAATTCCCCCATAAGGTAGCACACTTACATAGGTTCATCATATATGAAATTGAGCTCAAGAAAATATGTTAGCAATATCAAAGTACTCCTTCAATTCCTAGAAATTCTGTTCTCGGGTCAGCCCTGACCACTTTCACAAAACACATCATAAAAACTCCTACCGACCTCCAAATGGCGTCATTCCAATTTTGAATGATAGACAACTCATAAATGATCATTTTACAACTTGTAGCTTATTAAAATTCCACTTATGCAATCAGTTATGGCCTCCTAAAGTGGGAATGGCAGAAACTCCTTGTATACCAATTACATGCCTAAAGTCTTTTCATTAAATTCATACATACATGCTTGGCTTCCAAGACTTCACTCTTAGCCTTTTATGCTTCCCTTTTCATTAAAAAGACATAGCTTCCTTCTTCCAATTAACCCAAAAGTTTCGTTTAATTTGGCAAAATAATATGAAATTCACTTCGAAGTTCCCAAGAATGCTCAAGAATTTCAGATTTCATGTTTTCTCCCCCTTTTTAAACCATAATTTCACATGCTAACTTTACATAATTCCCTTCTAGTCTCCATATAATTCCACTTCTAAGAATAATTCCACATCATTTATTTGAACCAATAGAAAACCAAATCATAGCCAAGTACTCAATTCCATAAAATTTCTTAAATTAACCTCAATAAATTTAAATTTAAAAATCACATACCATGCATATGTCTTCAAGAATTTTCAAATAAATCTAACTCATCTCAACAAACTTATTATTTTCCCCTTTAAGATTCATCACAAGACACCATATAGCAAAACCCAAATTCTCAATTTTTAGGGTTTATCAAAATCAACCAACAATATATAATAGTAGCTAAAAATTAAAGTCCATCCTTCTTTTAACATAATCACCAATTATTTAACTCGAAACCATAACATTAACACCCTAATTTCAACACCCATTATAAAATACATAAACTCAAGAAAACAATTTCTTGACTTACCTACATAAAATCATCCAAGGAATCAAAACTCAAGTGTCAAACTATACTCTCAAGGTGCAAATCCATCCTTTCTTCTCTTTCTTTTTCATTTTCTTCTCATTTTCTCATTTTTTTCTTCTCGGGTAGAACCGTCCCAGCGTGTGTGTATGTGTTTTGGGTGTGTAGTGTGTGTGTTTTCACTCAAAATGCAAGAAAGTCTTGCATAAATAGGAAAGTTTGCAAACAAAGTCCCTCAACTTTCTTACTTGTTATAAGTTGGTCTTTTATAAAATAATATTTGACTATAAATCCTTCAACTTTAATTCTTTTACTTTAAACGACTTGATAACTACACGACGCTCTTCCGATCTAAATAATTTAATTTTGGCCTTGACTTGATTATTCCACCTTTGACTTTTGGTCCATAAAATTTGAGATGTAACAAATCCCTTCCCCTCTCTTCTGATCGAAAACCCCTCCCCTCCTCTCCAACCCAGACCAAAAATTCACTTCCCTTTGTCAAAAAATCCCAACATGGTTGCCTACTATAGACGGCCGGCGGCGGCTATTGCTGGTAGAAGAGTGCATGAAAAACCAAGGTCTAGCGAGAAACCCACCTCAGATGACCCACACTCTCCCAAATCAGCTGGTCAGCGACCATAAAGTCAAGTGTCTTACATATTTCTTCTTTGAGGTTGAAAATTCCAAACTAAGATTTAATTTTTATTTCTTAAATATTTTTGATGCTAAAAAATATAGAGCATTGAGATCGGAAGAGAATTGACTTTTGTATATCATTTTGATATCATTTTAGCTTGTGTTGAGTCATTTGGTTGGTTTGTTAATTGTGATCTTTAGCACTGTTCCAGTTTCGTTCTAGTAATCAGATTTTTTAATGTTGATGACCATTGTCTTGAAGAAGATGGGGTCTTAGATAATTGCAAAAACATTACTTCCATTTAATTTATAAATGAAACCTATTATAAATAATACTAAACGGACATTACACGATTCTATATTTGAATTCTTAACAAAGTTCACCTCTTACTTTGTATGAAGGTTAAGATTAATATCATTCATTTATTAATATAATACTATACAAAGAAAAATATTTAAGATGCATTATATTCTATAACCTAAATACACGAGTAAGAAATTTGAAAAAAGAAAATAACATATATGTTTTGTATAGACTTTGTTTAATGAGATCTCAGTTTTTTACTTATTTTTTCATTGCTTATGCATTAGAATAGTTTCATTCGGCAATAAAATTAATATGATAACTTTGACTTCATTTTTCATTTTCTTTTTTGCAAAATTATATGAACCAATTGTTTAAAGAAAACATAAATAAATTTTTAAATTATATTTTTCATACTTTTTTAGATCTAGGTTTATAACATTATTATTATTATTAAAAGGAGTTAAATTAAACCACGTATATAATAATATTCTAAATTTGAAAAGGAAAAGTGTCAATTTATAGAATCAAACCAAACAAATATAAGACTTAAGAGTTAGTCAAATTTATTTATAAAGATTTATATTTATCATTTAACTTATTTTGACAAGAAAATGAAACAAGGACAAAAAAATTTCCATTATATAAATTTGCAAGACCACCCAACTTAAAAGTTTGGATTATTGGTGGAAATTGTAAATGTTAAATATTAACTTTTATCTTTAATCTTTGACGTATTTACGAACAATAAGTTTAGAATAAGCATTATTTTTTGGTTTATTCTTTTTTTTTTTTTGGGTATTAGCTTGTATTAAAGTTTGCATTGAAATCCTTGATTGGATACCCATATGGTATTTTTTTTGGTTTATTACAAATAGTGACAATTTTGTGGAAAGAAGGAAAAAAATAAAATGTGTGCAAATGAATTTGTATAAAAAAATGAATGTACTTCCACCAATTTTAATTGTATGATCAATTAATTATTATGTACACAAAGAAGAAGCTGAAGGGAGGACGAAATTGGAAAAGTAAAAAGTGGTTATTTGCATGTACATTGACATGTACTGATGTACAGATAATTTTTTGGTAAATTTTACACACTTGTATAATGTGATCAAGGTAAAACTAGATGAGGAAAGTGTACAACAGTTGATGTCTTTCCAACAGTAAGTAATCTGAAGACTTAATTCAGTTCCCAAAATGCCCATAGTTGAAAGACAGATTTCATATACATATATACATACACAGAGGGTACAGAATACTTTACCATTTATTTAATAATTAATCGGCTTTTTTTTCGAAAAATATGTTCGTAATGAAAATTTCAAGATCCTATTTTAGAAGAAAATAGATCAATTATACGTTAAATTAAAAGGATAAATTGGATAACTCCTTAAAAGCAGCTTTTATAGTTTATATATATAATAAGGGTAATTTTCACTCTAGGTCCCCAACCTTTCAACTTTATATCAATTTTATCTATATTCTTTTTTTAAGGCCTACTATGTCCCCAATTTTTTCATTTATTACGTGTGCTCTTCCGATCTCAACGTCACTTTTCGTCCACAACCTTTCAATTGTCACCATTAACCCCTATCAAAATGACTATTACACCATTAATTCTTTATTTTTACTACAGGTCCTCAACTTTTCAATTCTTATATAATTTTTTCCTATAATTTTTTGAGCGCATAGGAGCCTCAACCTTTCATTGTTTGTCGTATTATATCCCCATTAATATTTTTCACACGTAACATTTTAAATTTTACAGTTAATAACTATTAAAATTATCATTATACCATTAATTATTTAAATAAAAAATAAAGAATAATATAATATAGAAGTCCATCAACTCTAACTCACTTCAACACAACCCAATAATAACATTAGAAAATAATAATATTAAAAAACTCGATCTATAGTGATCTTGACGAATATTAAATCTACATTGAAGAAATTTGTAGATTTAAGTATCAGGGTGACGAATCAGATCCGATTTCTTGATTTACGACAAATCACGTGGTACAAACCGATTTGCTAGATCCGCCCCAAAAAATTAATTTTTGATTTATTAAAAATAAACATAACACTAAAAATTTAATTCTAATTAAATTTCTTGCTTCTCTTTGTGATTTTCACCCTAATTTGCCTTTTATTTTTTATCCATTTCAACCCGATCTAGTCTATCAATTGGGGATCCATAAAAAATAGAATTAACGCATTAAGGTTCGGTTTCATTTTTGTAAATTGAAAATTATTTTTTTTTTTGGTGGATCTACCTTGATCTATATACTCTATGTAATATGTGATGAATCAAAAAATCTGATCTGATCTGTTGTACTGACTCTTGAATCGAAAACTTTTTTCACATATTAAATATCCATCAAGCTTGGTGTATATTGAGTTTTTTTATTATCATTACGGGTTAGGATGGATGGAGTTTTTATTTTATATTGTTTTTTTATTTTTATTTAAATAATTAAAGGTATACGGTAATTTTAATAGGAATGAACATTAATAGTTGAAATGTTGAGGATGAAATGAGATCGGAAGAGCGTCACACGATCTTGAAAGGTTATGGGTCCTATATGTCTAAAAATGATAGGGAAAAATTATATAAATATTAAAAGGTTGAGGACGATAATGGAAAAAAGAATTAAGGGCATAATAGTCATATTGATAGGGGTTAATGGTGAAAATTGAAAGGTTGGGGATGAAAAGAGATGTTGGGGACATAATACGATAATAAATAAAAGGTTTGGGGGATTATTAGGCTAAAAAAAATGAGGACAAAATTGATATAAATTTGAAAGATTGATGACCTAGAGTGAAAATTACCCATATAATAATGGAACCTCACGAGTAAGATATAGCCAAAGCCTAGAGAGATAAACCCAGGTCAGTTTACTCATTGAGATTTATGCTCAATTTGCCAACTCAACTTTATGTGAAATAAGAGAGATAATGAATGGAATTAAATTATGAAGATTTGTGCAGTATATGAGAGTCTTATAAAATATGTGAATGTGATTAATTTAACCAATTTTTATTTAAAAATAGAAATAAGTTTGCAAACAGAGAAGTGACAGAGCCACGTATTGAATTCTGAAAATTTTCTTTTTTAGTTTTTCCCCCTCTAATAAAAATTGAAGTTCACAGATGACATACATTATTTTACTAAGAGTAATTATACTGACACTAAACATTATTACTAAACCACATTTTAGTTACACCCCATTAAATTATATATTTTTCTGTGCTCTTCCGATCTACAAACTCTTTTACTAAAACTAGTGAGTTGCACGTGCCGCATCTACAATATTGTATTATTATCTACCATATATTAAAAGACCAGGCTGACATTTAACTGTTCAAAACTTGCAGAAGAAATGAGCAATACTACCCTCAAGAACTTTATAAAATAACAGACACACACTTTCTAGACATAGAAATAATTTATAGATTCCTAATTGGCTTGCCTAAGACATTATTTTAATTGCAAGAATCATGGCAGCTTCCTAGTACATTCGAATTGAACAATTTAATTGCAACAGTCTCATTCTTTTCATTGTCCAAG
>CAVNYN010273085.1:0-27011 GCA_963692815.1 Nyctanthes arbor-tristis | reverse complement strand
ACAAAATCCATTTTCCATTAGTGCAGTTGGTTTACTAGCCCTTATTTGCATGTACAATTGATATACAGTTGAGATATCGTTCTATATAGTTTATGATTCAAATCCATACAACTTGCTAAATTTCAGTTGTACTCACTATCATTATTAAACTAGAACTCTCTTCAGCTTTCAAGGAATGGAGACTCCCCTCCTCATCGTCATTATCCGCGGTACGGTGGTGGGGCGCTTAGGCAGCCACATTCTAAGTCTATAGAAGACACTTCTAAGCTACCCATCTTGAAATCATGAAATATAATGCATAGAGTAAAAAATTAAAACTTAAGATTCAACCAGGCGTTCTGGTTGCACTGCCTCCTTAATTATCACTTCCTTTCAAAGTAACAGGATGTCGCCGGCAATCGAAGCGTAGAACGGGGGAATGTAGATGGAGATTAGAACATGATTAGAGTTGGGGGTAAAAACCCAAATCAACAAAATCAAATTATGTATGGGGGAAAGCCTTTTTTTTTTGGGGGGGGGGGGTAAAAGAGGCTAAATTTAGCCCATCTTTTACCTTTTTCCCCTCACTTCATTCCTTAAAGTAATATATAATAAATTTTAAAAAAAATTAATATTATGTAAAAAATTGATATAAATTGTATGACAAAATAATGTGTAAAAGAATTTTTAAAAAATAAACAAAATCTTTTAATATGTTTTTCCCCTAATTTTTCCCCTACACATTATTTGAAAATAGGTTTTTTTCCCTAATTTTTTCCCTTTGGCTTTTTTCCCCTTGACTTTTTTCCCCTAACATTAATCTTACTCTTAGAGCTTTAGGAAGATAATGGTTGACGTTGTCGTTTCAGTTGGAATGGGTGAATTTATATGGTGCCAAAAAAACTTAAAATAAAAAAAAGAAAAAAATGGGAAAGATGCCCAAAACGACGCCGTATCAGATGAAGCTTATGAATAGTGAGATTTCAAGTGGCACTTTTAATATATAGTGATAAACAGTGATGACAAAAGATTTCAATTTTGTTCAAACATGAATATTAAAATATTAACCTACGGAAATTCAATTTTTTGGCTAAAAAGTCAATTGGTGGAGTTTCATTTCTTGTTAAGGGTATTTTTATCCAAAAATTCGAAAAACAACATTTTTAGAAAAGTTTTTGAACAATAACTTTGAAAAGTAAAATTTGGTCATTTTTTGTAATTTTTTCATTAATTAATAACAAAATCAGATTCTTCATTATGCAGACTGTTAACCATGCCCTTCTTCGTATCAACGGTCGATATTTAGTAAGTCCCACGATGAGTACTTAGAATTATCAATATTTATTAACTATCTGATAATGAAAATAAAAAATAACAATAATCAAGTGGCCTTTTTCCTTTAACCAGGTCCACACGTAAGACATTTTCATGTCAACAATATAGTCAAAGATATTCCACCACGACATACGTAAAAACACTTTTCTATGAATTAAGTGGAAAATGTTGCTAAGTTAGATAAAATACTTAGAATTTTGTGACACTTTTTGACATAATATACGATGATAATATTTTTCTATATAATTATTATTATGAAGAAGTTACATGGAGTACAGATAATAATTATATTGCGGTAATTGTAAATAAGAGATCGGACTTGAGAGATATATGTAAAGATTTGATTTCTGAATGTTGATTTTTTGAAAAAAATATTTGATGGTAATGTAAAAAAAGATTATTGGAAAGTGTGAATCTCCCTCTCCCTCTTTGAAATATATGATTGGTATTAAAATTTGAATTTTTGACTAACTTGTTTATTCATATAAATCTTCCAAGAACAAGCTAAAAATTCTACTCTTATTGTCTCCTCAAAATCAAAATATCTACAAACAATGATATAAAATTCATATATTCACAATTCATTCACATCAAACTACATGAAATATTAATTAGTACATGAAATATTAATTAGTGACCAAAGGATAGCCCAAGTGGCAAGGGCTTACCCCTTCCCCGGGACTTAATCGGGTTCGACTACCCCGAGCCCCCTTGCCGTTATCCCCCATTGTAATTGGAAAAAAAAAATTTACATGAAATATGGCATTATTAATTATTATTATTAGTTTATTATTACTTTTTGTGATTAATTCATTGAAATCCTAGCAAACTTTTATCAAATCTTCCATAGCTAATCAAATATACATAAATTTCCTTAGACTCGATATTTAGAGTGAAAAACAAGCACAAATATTTAATACTCTGTTTAAATTTAAACTGAATTCACGTTCATTAATTGTTGAAGTAATTCATCATTTCGAATACTACGCAACATAAATATATGAGTTGCACGAAAAGTTTACGAAGAAAAATGCTTCCACGATATATGGAGTACAGGTCCAAAAAAGCGTCTTAATTCCTTTTTCTTTCTCTAGATGGCAGCTTGGCGTTGTTGAAACTAAACGAGAATTTAAAACTTCAAAGTCTTGAATCCAATGGCATGTGCCAAACGAGTTGTTTCTTATTTTGTCATCATTATAAATAGTGTTAGAATAGCGGACACGTAATGACTCGGTACTTAGGGGTAGAAAAATCTACTCATCTCGTTAATGGTAAACATTAATCTCCTCGAATGAATAAATATTTTTCATACATACTAACATTTCCCCGTACGTTATACGGGATAATAATACCAGTTAATATAAATAATTCAAGAATATTAAATACGATTATATAAAAAAATTTAAATTATAATATTTAACCATTTATGTATGTGTAAATAAAAACAATATAGTTACTACTTGTAATACGATATCTTTCATTAATAAAGATAAAAAAATTATCTACACAAAAAACCTAAGAAAAGCATTAAAGAAAGTTTTTGTACGCAGTTTGTATTAGACTGTCAGTGTGTAACACACAGAAAATTATGTTACGTCTGATAAATTTAGCAAGAATAAATGATGAATGATAATATATATTACAACATTTATTGTAGAATTTCTTATTTGGCAATCTTTAATACGTATCATAATTTTCAGACATTTTCATTTTATAACTCTCGAAATATCTATAGAAAATGTCTCTGAGTGAATACTAACTTTTTCTACAAAATACACATGTTATTTATTGCCCCGTTTGTTTTTTTACTTTTGTAACATATATTAATGATATTTAATTTTTCATAACATACATCTTTTACAGACCAAATATTTTAATATGTTAACATAATTTAATAAGTTTTTAAAAAATTGAACCGTCATGACCAAATCAATTGGAAAAATCATGATTTGACAAATATTGGAACCAATCCAGAAAATAATCCGACAGTGTGAGATAAACAAGGATATGGTTCATAACAAATATTTTTCGATAATTATTCATTAAAATTTTAAACTTTTTGGAAACTCAAGACCCATAGATCAAGGCCCTAGTATGCATAATTCTTCTCCAAGTACATTAATATAAGTATATATTCTCAATTCCTTTCACTAAATTACCAATATGGGATTCCCATTTTATTCCCAAATAAAAACTGAATTTATATTGTGAATTTTGCATAAATATCAATGAATTACATTACATAAAATAAAATTTAAAAATCACACAAATTTAAAGTTGTTTAAAAAATTGAATTCAATTATTCTATTTTTTTAGATGTAAAAGCTAAATTCAAGTGGCTATTAAGATAAAATATGTGAAAGTTTCCTTTGATGTAAGAAAACTCATATAGAAAGGTTAAGATCTTGATTTTGTTATTTAAATTATCCATTTTTGATATTCTTCATATAAGGTAATATATTAGATAAGATGAAAAAAATAAATAAAAATAATAAAAAGATAAAAAAACAAATTCATGTTGTGAATTTTGCATAAATGTCAATTAATTACATTACATAAAATAAAAGTTAAAAATCTAACAAATTTTGGATATGTTCAAAAAAATCGAATATAGTTTTTCTTTTAAAGATGTAGAAAACCGAATTCAAGTAATAATCTATATAATTGCATGCATTATGATTATTAAGATAAAATATGTGAAATTTTGTTTGATGTAAGAAAACTTATATAGAAAAGTTAAGATCATAATTTAATTATTTAAATTATCTATTTGTGATCTTCTTTATGTAAAGTAATATATTAAGATAAAAAGATAAAAAATAAATGAAAATACTAAAAAGATAAAAAAAACCGAATTCATATTGTGAATTTTATAAAAATGTAAATAAATTACGTTACATAAAATAAAATTTAAAAATCATACAAATTTAAAACTGTTAAAAAAATCAAATTTAATTATTATTTCTAGATAAAGAAAACTGAATTCAAGTGATTATTAAGCTAACATATGTGAAATTTTCCTTTGATGTAAGGAAACTTACATGAAAAAATTAAAATCTTGATTTAGCTATTTAAATTATCTATTTGTGATGTTCTCTATGTAAGGTAATAATATATTAAGATAAAAAGGTATAAATGAAAATATTAAAAAGATAAAAAAAAACCAAATTTTGATTGTGGATTTTGCATAAATATCAATGAATTACATTATATTAAAAAAATTTAAAAATCACAAAGATTTAAAATTGTTTAAAAAAAAGAAAACTGAATTCAAACTTTTTTTAAAAGATACAGAAAATCGATTACAAGTGATCTCTGTATAATTGCATGCATTATTATGATTATTAAGATATAATATGTGAAAATTTCCTTTGATGTAAGTGAACTTATATATAAAAAGCTAAGATCTTGATTTAATTATTTAAATTATCTATTTGTGATTATCTTTATGTAAGGTAATATATTAAGATAAAAAGATAAAAAATAAATGAAAATAATAAAAAGAAAAAAATAATAAAAAGCAAGGATTAAGTGTTAAATTAATGGGCATACAATAACCAGATTTAGAAAGTGATTTTGAGGGGGAAAATGGGAAATGGAAACTAAATTACTTTAATGTGTATATATATATATATATAGATAAATTCTACTATGATATTTATCTTATTTATTTATGTAGAAAAGTTTACTTGTCTCATTCATGATAAACATTAATGTCCTCGAATGAATAAATATTTTTCATAAATATTATACTACGATATTTATCTTATTTACGTTCAATGTGATGTGTTTGATATAGATGTTTAACAAACGTATAAAATTTATGACATGTTTTTACTAAAATGCCCACTTTAGTGTATACATACTATGTAGTAGTAAATAAAATCTACATTGTTTTGCCTAAATTTTGGACATTCATTTTCATTCAAGAAAATTTTTATCACACTTTCATATTTCATGTTGTTCTTATTTACATGATGTATAGTTAAGAGTATCTCAACTGGAGTCGAATAGATGTCTAAGTGTCTCCATTGTAATTTTAGATTATCTTGCTTTCTTCTTACAAAGAAACAGATAAAGAAGTGGCTCGAAGATCAGCAAAAGACAAGAATATAGTAAGAAAACTATCGGTGGTTGAGAGAGATAGTGAGCCACATATATTCAATTTGTAACGACCAATAGAGAATGTAAATTTATCTTCATTAAAAAAAGACCTCGTTACACTTTTACATTCCAAAAGGTTACTGTCCGTTCAATTTCCTCCATTTACGTTAGATCTATAGCAAGTCAATTATAAGATTAGTTAAGGATCAATTTAATGGGCAACTAGTCATTAGTTAAGCAATTTTTTCTCTTTAGAATAATAATCATCAAGAAGACCTGCTAACAGTTTTCTTGACTTTTAAACCTTTTTCGGTTAGACACCAAGACTTAAACTAGACTTAAGTCCAAGAAATTTTGAGACGTTTTACATTTATAAGTGGCTTAGCCAAAATAAATTTCAAACAAAAAATGCATAGAAGAATTTTGTCCCCAAAAAAAAAGAAAAAAAAAATGGAAGAATCTTTGAAAAAGGGGTCAGAATTTCAAACATCTTAACACGTTTTTCATTATCATACAAGTGATATATCGCGTTTAGTAGAAAACCGAGCCCAAGCCCGATCCCTACGCCATCCATCCCCATCCAGTGTGCCTATATATTCTTGTGTTCTGCAAAATGTTTGTTACTACCCAAAGCCCCTTCCCATTACAAGATCAAAGATTTTCTTTCCTTATCATGGAGTATTGCTATAGTGATACAATTACTCCACCCTCTTCCCCAGCTCCTCCGCCGCAGCTGACGGTGGTCACCCCGTGCGCTGCTTGCAAGATCTTGCGGCGGCGATGTGTTGAAAAGTGTGTGTTGGCACCCTATTTTCCTCCGACCGAGCCGCTCAAGTTCACCACCGCTCACCGTGTTTTTGGTGCTAGCAATATAATCAAGTTCTTGCAGGTAGTGTAATCTCGTCCCTATAACGTTGTCTATAATTTAGTATTCTTTTACTATGGGATAATAGTGTTTATACTTTATATATACGGTTTAGATTTTCCTCAAGGTGAATAGGAACATCGTTTTGTCAATTCAAGGTTATGTCGGAAGTCAATTAATTTGTGTAAAGGATAAATGTAAATTGAGCATTGCTTTGATAAGTTTATTTGGGAATACTCACAATGTGAAGGTGTTGACTAATTTTCAAAGTGCCAGAGACGAAGAAACTGATTGAGTGAACAATAATTGATCCAAAGCTAATTAATATATATGTTAAACTCTAAGATTAGAAACTTTCAAGCACCATCTCGCAAGAATAGTGTTCTAAATAATTTACACTACTTTAAGTCTTTAACTATGAAAACATCATCAATATGCAAGGATTATTCAACTGCTCTTTCATAAATGTTGACATTTTAAGAGATATATTCAAGAATCAATAAATTACTAAAAACACATTATAACCTCTAATTCTTTAACCCCATCACAAAATATTTTTGTTTAATAGTAAAAATAGATTTTTTGAGAATAAGTTGTTGAAATTTATATAGTACAAGAGGTCTTATCAAATAATGTAGATGTGATTGATTTGATTAAATTCTAATTTTAAATAGAATGAGTTTGTTAACATGCATTATCTAGAAGAAAATTTTCTAGCACTTATATGGCACCGCCATGTGATAGCAGCATGTATGGACGCCGCATGGCATACATATATACAACCAGTGCAACCACATATAGATGATAGAAAATCTACTCCAGGCAAACTTACGAAAGAATATCTAGATGGAAATTTAAAAATTGTGGATCATTGAGCATGCATGTAAATTATTTGAAATGATTAACAGGAACTACCGGAGTCACAGAGAGCCGATGCTGTGAATAGCATGGTCTACGAAGCGAATGCAAGGCTAAGGGATCCAGTGTATGGAAGTGCAGGAGCAATTTCCCAACTTCAAAACCAAGTGACTGAACTCCAACAACAAGTGGCAATTGCAAAAGCTGAGCTTGTCAATATGCAATCTCAACAAGCAAATCTTATGGCCCTCCTTTGCATGGAAAAATGGCACAACGTGATTCCTGTCCAACACCATGACGATAATTACTACGGAACTAATACGAGCTTCCTAGATGAAAGTCTTGGATCGTCTCCCCTTTGGACATGATAATTTAATTAATACAGAGAAACCATTAATAAATTTAAGGACGACTAAATGAAACTCTATATTATAAGATGAATGATCAAGTATGTCAGAAGTTGATTTCTTGACTTTTATTGTTTTATTGGGACTTATTATACATGCTAACGAGATTTTAACTCTCTCTCTCTTTCTCATGAGTACTATATATAATGCTTACATTTTGAATTGTGTTTGTCTTTGACTAGGACAATACCGTGGGGTTTTTCGTACATGGATCGCTTGAACTTTAAAGTTCTATCATGTCAATATTTTAACTTCAAAACTTGAATTTGCAATTTTTTTTTTATCTAAGACATCACATTCTCTTCCCTACTATGTATAAAATACAAATATCTAGTAATGTCGGGGGATTGTGCATAACTTAAAATGAAATAAAGTAAAAAGATGTCCTCCATCAAATCTTGTGACCTTATCATATCACAAGAGAGGATGTCTAATCCAATCCATAATTTTCCCTTTCTTCAACTTTTCAGGTCACCTAACGTTTTTAACTTTGAAGTTAACTACTTTTCAATAAAAATAAAATAAAATAATAATAAACACATAAATAAATACTTTGAAGTTAACCTGTCATGTCACATCCAAAACATTTATTAAAGGGATATTTTAAGCAGTATTTTTTCTAACTGGCCCTTTTTAAAAAAAAAAAAATTGGGCTAAAATTCTACGGCATGATACTTATTCCTGATGATTTTGAAAGAGATATTATTTTGTAAAAATTGAATAGTTATTCCTTGCACTTTATTATAAAAATATTTGACTGTTAAATTTTAATTATCTTAGTAAAGGCCATGTTGACTTGTGTTGAGTTAATTTATTTTATTATTTTTTTTTGGCAACCAAAATTAATTTAAATTATTTGATAAATACTGTTCTTTTTTTTCTCTGGAAAAGAGATAAATACTCAATTTGTTGTCATGTAAAACATGCTATGCTCTGAAACAACTGATTCCAATTCCATTATTAAATACATTCTCACATGGAGGATTTTCAACGTTAGTTGGTGGAGTGAGAAAAATTTTCTACTTGTAACTGTATAAAAAAAGATAATTGTTCTTTTACTAAAAGTGTAAAACACATTTTTTTTTTTATACACTGGGGATATATAAGGAGAGGGGAGAGGAGGGGATATTTAGAGAAGGACAAGTGTGATTCGAGTTCAAGATCTTCCGTTTGAAACGTGAGAAAACTGTAAACTTGTTCGAATTACTTGTAAAACACATATTTAGTATCTTCTTTATTTACTTATTATTTATTCATCTATTTTTCTTTAAAGAAACAGAAATGTATCATTAACGGGTTGGACTTTTTTTTTTTTTTTAAGTATGAAAGGGGAATTTTATTGCGAAATGGACTCCGAGGCAAGTAGTTATTATAAATATGGGTTGTGGTATTTGAGCATAAACAAATACAAAAACTTTAACAAAACTGACACATGACAAAGTCCTGTTTTTCAATACATCACATCACTTTTACATCAACACTAATTACATATAACACTTGTCAATTTTGTCAAACAGTTTGTCTCTTTTTTTGTCCAACAAGAATTTTCCTATAAATTTATAACACAGAATGCTCTGTTCAAAAAAAAAAAAAAAAATGCGCGATGCTAGCTGGGAATTGATGATGGGCCTTGATTCTTCAACGAGTTACAAAGTTGGATCTTAGCACAAAATTAGGCTTGGTATGCTTAAAGCCCAATTTCCCAAGAAAAATCATTATTTTTTCATGTGACAACAATAATGATAGAGATTTTTATATGTAAGTTGTTACATTTGTAATAAAATAGAAAAATACTCTCAATTGTAACTATTTTGGTCTTGAAAGTAGTTTTTAGAAACAAATTGAAAAAACACTTATTACACTCTCAATTGTAATTTGTTACACTGAACGTATTCTTCTAAATAAAATGACTCAACATTTGTAATTTGTCAATTAAAAGTTAAAATAAGTATTTTTCTAATTACAAGGATCAATGAGTGTGTATTAGTTAATTTCCACATAATAATATATTAATTATTATTTAATCAATAATAATAACAAAGTAACAAAATGTTAGTTCATACTCAAAATTATATTGAAAAAAATTATAAAAAAACTAACACGTATCACCATCCAAAATATTTGCAAGAAAATTTGGGGGATCACTTGACCATCTACGAGACATGTTATTGACAAGACTATATTTAGCTAAAGCATGCAATTATTGAGTATTTATTATTACAGAGCAGTTCAGGTTACTAATATATTTAACATATAATTTTGACAAATGACCACAACTCTTAGATTAAAACAATAAAATGGATTAAAATTAATAATACTAAATCAATTGAAAGCCCTATTCTATCAACCAAACACTCCAATTTAGAGCCCGATCTCACATTCTCTCTCCACGTACGTTCCGTCCAGTCTGAACACCGATTCCACTGATTTACGTTCCGTCCAGTCTGAACGCCGATTCCACTGATTCCGAAAGGCAGAGGCCTTCAAAGTCAATTCTTGCTGGAGACACAAGGGTGACTGTGACAGTGTCGGCAAGCCTTGAAGGTATGACAACCAATATTCTTTCTCCAAATAATCTGTTTGTCTACCGATGGTTCATATCTCTCTCCTGGCCCCGCCACCCATGTCTCCATTTGTGTGTCTGTGTTTATTTGTGGGGGTAATACAAACTGTTCCTGTAATGATTTTCTTGTTTTGCAAAAAACTAAGATGATGAAAAATTTTTCCAGCGCCTTAATTTTAACTGTATACAAGGTCTGTGTTGAATTTTGCATATATTGCTTGTCTCAAGCAAATTTTTGGAATTTTTCTCTAGACTAAGTTAATTAAATGTTCCATCTAACATATATATTGCTGGAACTCATGGGTGTAATAGTTGAATGGACGAAAAGAGAGTAATTTGAATTTCTAGATAATGAGAAAGAAAATGCATAGTTTATATTGTTTTTTGCTTTCAATACAGTTGAATGCAATATTTAATATCTTTGCATTCAGCTATTTCCATTATTTCATGCGTTATTGAAGCTCAAAGTTCTAGATAATGCATATGTTATCATTTGAGCTGAGGTCATCTTAAAAATGCTAATTCAAATAGATGTGGAAAACATATATGATAACACAGATAAGGATGTTGATATTTATTATTGTGTCGCTTTCTATTGTATTTTCAGCATTCCAGGCAATTAATTTAGTAGATGAATCTACATTTTCAATAGGATTGACAACTTTATGGTTCTTGTACAATTGCTTATGGCTCCCTATATTAAGTTGTTCTAGTTCATTTGTAGGCTCTATATATTCAACTTCATGCGAGGAGTTAAAGTAGTCAAAAGCCACCCCATCTACTACCTGATACGCCATTATTATGTTATCCGATGGAAGTTTAAAGAAGAAAATGGGCACATGTATGGCCATAATAATACTAGAAAATGATTAGATTTCTAAGGAGATCAGCAAATCTAATATAGAGGCTTGTAAGGCAAGTGCCCTTACGGAGCATGGATGGAGACCCAGTTTGAAAATTGTGATTTTCACTCTCACATCGATTACAAATTCCTTGTCAAGAGATGTTACTATTATTGTGGACGAATGGCCACTTCATTCCTTTGCTCATTGTATATATTTTGGATAATCTACAAAAGGAATAATGTCTTGAATTTGTGCCTATTTGTTATCTGGATTTAGTATTTAGTCAGGCCAACTTATTCAATTTCACTAATAACATCTTTATTTATAATCATCTTACTTCTATCATTGGTGTACTTATTTACTCTAATGCATAGTTCTATAATTTGAAAATTCTATGAATGAGTCGTAGATGGATTTATACAACTGATTGGAAAGAAGTATGTCACCATTCCTTGAGTGCTACAGCAAAGTTTCTGTTCCATTCAACTAAGAGATAGATCCACGAGATTACAGTCAAAAGTTGCTTGAGATCACATACACAGATAGCCAAATTGCTTTATACAAGACAATTCTCCACTCAAAGAGTAAATGACTTTTAACATTGAAAAAAGGAATAGTACAATGTGCTTAATGTTCATTTGACAACTTTTACGAGAACCACTGATACATGAGTGTCACTTGAACCAAGAGAAATCAAAGTTTTTTCATTGGTATATTAATTTTCACAAAGTAAAGAATCTGGGTAGTCATATTCTATGAATTTTATGGAATTATTCAAAAACATTTACTAGGCAAATAAGATACCACTAGAAAGCCCTTGAAGTTAAGATTACAAGGAATTATACAGATCTCGATTTGGACTTTCCTACATGAAGTTATTGACATTTTACTCCAAATGGTCATTCCCTTGATAGAATACACAACTTTGAAGGGCTAGCGATAATACAACATTTACAAATGACTAATCTTTCAATCAACTGAAAACATTTAAGCAATGAATTTAGATAATTTTACTAGAGAAAATGAAGACAAAAGAATTTAATATTATTCAATCTATTTTTGCCAATAACTTAACACAAGGTAGAGAAAACAAATTATACTTCGTTCTTTAGGCGAAAAATGGTAAATCTGGCTCAATAAAATCTTCAAAGTTCAAATTACATTAAAATACAAGAGTCTAGTAAAGTTTATTGTCCTTTAGCTTGCATAGCTTGAATTTCCTAAAAGAATATCACCAAACTTGAGAGAGGCAAACAGTAGGCTTTGAATACCTGAGAGAGGCAAACAATAGGCTTTGAATCCTACCTAGAAAAGAAAAAAGAGAGAAAAAAAGAAGCTAAGCAAATGATTAACAGATATGTATAGGTAAAACTGAAAATACTTTTTATTATTCTTTGGAAACAGCTATCTCATCTCTATTTTTCAGGTTTTGGGGGCATTTACTCATGTAATATCCTGATTCTTTGCATAATCCACATTGCTGCTTATTTCTTGATGTGCCAACTAAATACTTGATTTGATTCTCCCAGAACCAACACGATCATTTTCTTTACCTTTTTCATCCTTCTTCCGTCCTTTTGTCATTGAAATATTAAGATCTAATAGCACAAATTACGACCTTTTCTCATCAAAAGTATCTATTCCATTTGGCGAAACATCAATATAAGAACTTGTTCCAATATTCAATCTATAAATTTTCTCAGATACTTCCTCAATGGCTTTCATGTATAATTGGTATCCTTCATTTGATTCAGCAGTATGATAAGCTAGTTGAGTTGTTTTCCTGCACATATGGCCAAGTCGCAATATTTTTGTTTTCTACTGCTCATCATCCTTGTTCATAATTTTTTCATTATCTATGCTTCAAAATTTGTTTGCACCTTGCATCCACCTCTTTTTTAGAAAGTGAGTAGGGATATTGTCAATGTCTTTATGTATAAGAATTTTGAGAATATGACAACAAAGAATTCCTACAAACTCAAAATGTTGGCATTTACATTTTCCTTCATTATTTTTCAAATTAAAACTAACTTCAAACATTTCAAACTCTTTTCTTTATGCCCAGCTATGTACAACCCATGCTTATAATTCACTTCCTCGACCTTGTAATACTTGACCTTCATACATTCTTTCTTGAATTTCTCAAAAATATTCCTAGTGTATACTTTTGATGCATGTTTTAAAAGTATATTATCATCATTCACAATCCGATATTTATGTTTTGATTCAAAATCCTCATCATTTTTCCTTTTCACAATTGAAGCCAGAGCTTGATCGTATTTGACAACATAATCACATCAATTAGTCTGATAAGTAACAATGCTATCAAAGAATGCGTTAGTACCTTCATTACGGCCGGTAGTATTCATGCCTGCAAGAAAGAATCCATGATTGTACATCGGCACCCTACTTTCACGAATTACATATAAGTCTTGAAGCCATTTATTACTTTCCAAACCGTATTCTGACATGATTGCCTTCCATTTTTTCTCAAAATCTTCAACTTTATATGTATAGTGAATGCATTTCTTCATATCTTTCTTGAATTTTGACTTCTTGTAATATACATGGGATAGCTTTTTACCTAACTTTTTCATGATATGCCAAAGACGTAAACGATGACGAGTGTAAGGAAGACCTTAGTAGTAGCCACTTTCGTTGTTGGATCTTGGTCAGTTATAATACAAATGGGATAAGACCTTCCCATAGCATCAAGACATGTTTGAAACAACCATGAAAATATTACCTTTGTCTCATCTTGTAATAAAGCACTACTAAATTGTATAGTTTGGTAATGATGGTTCACTCCAGTAAATGGAGCAAATGGCATATAATATTTATTTGTCCTATATGTTGTGTCAAAAGTGACAACATCAGCAAGACTTTTGGCTAACTGAGGCATGTTTCTATTTGACCTCATTTTCATCCTCTTACATGGTGAAATAAGTTTGTGGTTGTGCTCATCTTCAAATGTTTTTACAATCCAATAGGCACTTTCAGTATATTTTAAAATTTGCACGCTAGTCTTACGGCCACCTCTAATTATTGAGCAACTTCTTTTTTTTGTTTTTTAGAGTCATTCCTTACATTTTCCTAGGTTTCACTTGATTCTCCAACAACTTTTCTATCCTGTGTTTCCCTTCATTAGAGCATACATATTTAATAAAAGTAACTTCATTTATACATGGTCGTGACTTGATTGTAGTTCAAGTACGAATCCAGAAACCATTCTGTCGTGTCGTCCATAATCTTCATAACACACTCTTGCTTCATCTAATGTCTTAAATTTCATCCCAACATATGGTACATTACCTTGCATGGATGATGGCCTCATCTCATTAGAGCAAATAGGTGATAAAGTATCACAATTAGTCCCATCCATCGAAATTTGTTCTATCAAGATATATAATTCACTTGGTATACTGCAGTTTGATAACATACCATCATTCAACATGGTTATCTCAAATATTGATCATATTTTACATGAAAAATTGTTTTTCATGTTATCTCTATGTCACACATCTAGAATTCATACTTATATAGTGTACCTATATATGCAAATTACAATTTAATTGCCAAAGTGAATTCAACACAACCAAAAGCCAAAAAATAGGCCCGAGACTCGTTCAAAATTATCATTGAAAGAACAAATAACAGAAGAAAGAGATGCATATTTAATAAAAAAACCAATAACATTTAGAGTTTTTTTAATCCTCTTTATTCTCCCAATTTATAAATTTACCTACCATTAATTTGACATTTGATTTGACAACTGCTTAATTACAATCACATATTTCACACTTTTTTACATTTCCAATACACATTCTATCTCTCTCTTCATTATAAATTCCCCAGATAAGGAGCATAAAAAAAGCTCTTAATGAAATATGTTTACGCATTATGACAAAATTAGGCTAATATGCATGTCAGCACACACTAACAACCACCAATTTTGAGTAGATATTGTATAGCCAGTGACTAAGTAGTAGTCTTATCTATGGTAGATATACAAGAGCGAGGAATAATTTGGACTGGACAAGTTAATCCCAGCAAACTCATTCATTAAAACAAATTCTCATGCAACTTCAATTTAAATTGGAAATTTGATATTGACATTAAAGTTAATTTAACTATAGAGCATATTTGTAGAATTTGAAAATCAGAAAAAATTTATGTACTTTTGAATTTAAGATTTGACAGCACGCTTTTTTGCTTGTATATCGGCAATAGACGATAGATAAACAGCTTATTTATGGAAAGAAACATCAAATACATTGGTCGTAGCTTCAAGGCTTTCAATCGCCATCGCCGTTGTGTCTGGCGAGAATTAATTTTGAAGATCTTTACCTTTCAGAATCAGTGCAATTCGCATTCAGACTAGACAGAACATACGTGGAGAGAGAATGTGAGATTGGCCTCTAATTGGAGTGTTTGGTTGATGGAATAGGGCTTTCAATTGATTTCGTATTATCAGTTTTTATCCGTTGGGTTCTTTTAATCTAAGGGTTGTCGTCATTTGTCAAAATTATATGTCAAATATATTGGTAATCCAAACCATTCCATTATTATTATACACTAGTATTACACCCGTGCGTTGCACAGAAGAATAACTTCAATTAATTTTGTTGTAAATACCATCACATAATTACATAATATATGAGAGAAGAATAAAAAAGGAAAGTTTAAACACAACACTTACTTTGAATACTAAGAAAACGTTTGACGAAATACTCAATGTAGCAATAAAGTAGATTTATCAAACATTTTGAAAAACCTCTTTATAAATTACATTGATTGTATAGTTAGTCGATTTCCCATCCTCGTTGCATAGTAACATTTTCAACCCAAACTGACTTGTGTCTCTAGACACCACCACATAAAGCTGCCATGGGTGAATACTAGATGTCTAAAAAATATGCCCATGTGAGAAAGTGATTGGCCCTGAATTTTGTTGGTCATCATTGTATATGATACAATAAAAGGAAATTGTTTTCTTTCAAACTTGAAAGGCAATCTAGCATCAGAAGGAGTCAAAGACAACCTCGGAATAAAAACTCTGTAGCTTGCATTACTTCTAGATAATGAATTTGCTTTTAAAATATGGTCACTAAGTCTTGTAATAATTAATCTTGTGTCGTTGCAAAGACCTACATCATGATCAATGTTTTGCAGAAGCATAACCGGAATGCCAACCTTCAACTTTAATTCATGATTTGGCACCTCAGAACATTTGATAGTGCTCAAAAACCCTGGAGAATGAACATTTTGTAAAAAAAAACCACTACTCATATCCAACTTGCAAATTTGTTCAGAGTTCAAGTACGTCCTTTCACTGACTCTACAACATCTAATGGTAGAGCAAGTAACACCTTCCTCTGCAAGTATGAAATATTGTCGAAGTTTTCTAACAAATTCGAATATGTACTATCTACAATAGATTTAATAAAATCATCATAATCTTGTATCAAGATGTCATTAGGCATCTACACAGTTTTTGCCTCACCAAAACTACCAAATTCCATTTCTTTTTCTTGTTTCCTTCGAATTAGGTTTCACTTATATCAAAAAGAAAAAACTCAACATATAATCAATTTTGGATGCTACAAAACAACAACTCAGTACAATATTAACAAATCAATAGCCTCCAGAAAACATTATCAAGATAGTTTATATTTAAACATATAATATTAAATATAGAGACAAACATAAATAAAATGTAAATAGACTCAAAAAAATAAATAAAATGTAAACCTCTTTGTGTAACTTCACTGCATTCTACTACTCCTTTTGTAGAAAAAGAAAATATAGAATTAAATAGACATTTAATTTTCATTGTATTATTTCTATTTATGATCAGTAATATCATAGTTGCAATTCCTCAAGGAAAAAAAAAAGATCAAAGTTACAATTTAAAATATAATGTACCAAATTCATAGCCACACATATAATTTCTGGCAACATTATGTTGTCCACAATTTTCATCACCTACACAAATGCATGCAATTCATTTTAACTTCGCAATTAATCTTTTAGAAATTAAGAACATTTAAATTAGTATAAACAATGATACTATGAAAATAAAATTAAATAAGGTAGAAAACATACTACTTAAGTTTTGATTTTCTTGTAGTACTCTTTCAGAAACACTTACCTCCAAATATGCACCGAAAACTTCATTGTTGCTTAAATTTTGAACAAAGAGATGAAGTTGACTCCTACTATATATTTTACTTAATAACAAATCCATAACCACATTTTCTATTTACACTTCACATCAGCCATAATAAAAAACTTACTAACGGATAATGAACCCAAGTATGTAAATTTTAAAAATCTTTTACTTTTGAAATATTCTAAGACTTAACTTTTTAATTAGTAACCCTATATGTAGATTTCGGGCATTTAAGACTTAACTTTTTAATTAGTAACCCAATATGTAGATTTCTGCCCGATATTAGAAAGTCTACTCAACTTTTTGATTAGTAATCGTACTCATTTACATACAAAATGGCCAAAAAACTTTATGGTAAGAGAGTACTCAGAAAATGAATCTTCTACAAATGAGAGAGCTGCTTCAAATTCTTTGAATGAGTCTTCTACATTTCTTATCTTCAAATATAATGTAGTAAATAAAAATAGAAATTTTTTCTCACCGGAGCGCTAAATTTGTTGCAAGGAAGAGACCCAAAGTCATAATAAAAGAGATGGAGCAAATGGTTTCAGGATGGGGGCAAAATTTAACGGGAGATTGGAATTTCTATAACAATCAAGAGCCTTTTCAATACCATTTTCATATTTTTAAAGCAGTTATTGCAATGAAATTATCCAACATCCTCATTCCTTTCAAGTTTTCTGCCATGATCTTACCCTCCCAAATTCTATTTGGGGCAGCTTTTTTTCTCCTCATCCCATGGTTCAAGACTTCACTATCTATATATAATTTAGACATTATCCTTAAACTATATTTATAGTTCAAATATTATTAATTACTTCAATAATAATGAAATTAATAGTAATAATTTTCTCAATTGATTAAATTCTTATTAAGAATTTTATGTATGAAAGTTATTAAAATAAATTATGAAGAAATTAAGATGGTTACTGAGATTGAAGTGGGGCCCACAATCAGAAATGCCTTGACATGCATTAGTAGGGCCCACGATCCTAAAATTGCTGAAGCACCACCAACAATGAAAAAGAAAAAAGACAAACGCAAGATTCTTTAGCAAGACACTTCAGGGAAAAGGGCAAGCTTCCTCATCAAGACTCTACTACTTATAAAGATATATAGATAAATTGACAAAAACACACAATTTTTCATAAATAGCACAAATTTAATCACATATCTCAAAAATATAGTGAAATTTTTAGACGGGAAAGCTAAAAGGTGCCTCACTGCCACTCTCTTATTTTTAAGATATAATAGATATTGATAATGATAAAATTAAGGAATGCAATTAAGCAGATGCAAGAAAAAAAAGGGAATGCAATAAGATTCATGTTTATTCATATAGGAGCATTATTTTGAGCTGAATCTGTATATGAATTTACGTAAAATAAATAGTATTGTCAAAATCCAAATGAAGCTCAACTTTAAAAGAAAATTTAGATAAAATGAGGTCAATCAAGATGATAACAAAATACGTTCGAGCTGAACACAAAGTTTTGAAAAAAGGTCGGCCTAAGAGGATATTTTTCCCCTTTCTTTTCACCTTCAAAAAATTTAACTTGAGTGGAAAAGTAGTTAGACCTAGGCCTCAATTGAATTTAAATACAAAATGTTACAAAATTAACGTAAATTTTTAAATCTTTTCATATATCATAGTTTAATAGGTTTATAGTGGTTTGAATTGTGTTGTTGTGGTTGGGTGTTCAAGTTTTGAGAAATTCTCGAGTTTGAACTATACACATCCTTTCCTTACCTTCCCTTACCTTACCCAATCTCTTCTTTATATTAGGGGAAAAAAGTTAAAATAAAATTATCCCAGCGTAAAAATATGTAAAAAGATAACCAAGTGAAGCCAAGCTTATATATACACATCTACATGTCGATTTTTTAATCAAGTAAATTATTCTTTTTTAAAAAAGTAATACTATCAAGGAATGATAATAATAATAATAATAATAATAATAATAATAATAATAATAATAAATGAATGAATGAATGAATAAATTATAAAACTGTAGAATTTGAATATATTAATAATAAGATAAGTTTATCTGGTATATTTTTTCCCATCAATAGCCTGGCTTCATAAGAATTTTGATGACATCATTTGTGAAATTATATATTTTTATTTTTTCCTGAATTATCTTCTTTACCTATCTTTTTTATCTTTTTCTTTTCAAAGTTTATACTGATCAAATCTGATTTTTAATTTTTGTTAATTTCTCATTTTGCCTTATCCTCTAATCTTCATTCAATTACGGCTTGAATCTCACATTAAAATTCAGATCTCCTAATATTTCTCTTTTCTTATTTTTTATTGTTGATTTGAATTATTTTTCTTTTTATTCCTTAATCCTTTTTCATAATTTCTACTTTTAAGTTTTTGGCGGAAGATTTTTTTCTTAACTCTTCACGTATCTTTAATTTTTTATTTGAATTAATTTTTTAAGAATATTTGAATTATTTTTTTTATATTTTCTTAATTAATTTTTTTTCTTGACCTAAAATTAAAAATCTTCTTGACCTAAAATTAAAAATCAAGAAAAGAGATATACTCCAATTGCAAATTTCAATTGGGTTTCATGTTATGCTTGGGCTTGAATTGCATTTTTAGTTTGGATTACCATTCTACTACTTGCGTTACGAAGAATTTTTTTCCTTTTTTTGACAAGTTACTTTATTTTACTTTATTTTTTTACCATACATCCGCCGACAATTGATTATTTTATTACATATGAATTAAAATTATGAATCTCTCTGCTCCTCTCTCCCCTTCTATCACACACATACACATATACTACCCTTAGTAGAAATATTATAATAAACATTTGAAATTTTTTAAAGCATGTTTCAATAATTCTCGAATTAATTCTTTTCAGAAAAAAGAAAAACAATTCTCGAATTAGCTTGCTTTACATATTTTAAATCTATGAAAAATCAAATTTGACGGGCTAGGGTTTCATTGATTTTCTTTCCTTTTTTTGTAAGTATAGTTACATAAATTGTACATTCCTACTATTGTTTCATGGAAATTAATTATACTTATATTATATTTTGTGGAAGTTTAACAGAAAATTTATTGCTAATTCTATATTATCTTTTTTAAGTATAGTTACTTTAATATTTATTTTTTAATTAAAAATAATTAAAAATACAAACAGAGAATTTTTTTTTCTTTCAACAGAAAAAAAGAAACTTCAAGTTTAGTATTATACTAGAAAAATGATTGGGACTTCATCTTTCTTTTCTACTCTAATTTTTTTAATTTATGTTGTTATGTCAGTGCAATGCGCCGAGTGAAAAATCTAGTAATAATAATAATAAAGAAAAAAGATTAATTAATTAATTAATTATAAACGTGTAGAATTTGCTGTTTTCTTCGAGGCCCGAAAGGCCTTGCATTTCAAACAGCAAATACCCAGACGTTTACTCGATCAACAGTGGTTATACAGGGAAAGAGAGAATGAGCGGAGCGGGGAAGAAGGTAGCTGATGTGGCATTCAAGGCTGGCAGAACCATCGACTGGGATGGCATGGCCAAGTTGCTGGTTTCTGACGAGGCCCGTAAGGAATTCGCCACTCTCCGACGAGCCTTTGATGACGTGAACACGCAGCTGCAGACCAAGTTCAGCCAGGTAATAATTCTTCAGATTACAAATATGCATATATTCTAATGTGGGATTTTATGGGTTTATATGTGTGAATTGTTTAGGGTTTGTTTCTGGTTCGTTTTGTATTGGGTGCGGTACAGCAGATCCGTGGCATTTTTTATTTGTGGGATAATATTTATACCGCGGCCGGACTGGAAAGGAGGGGAACAGCGAACCTCCTGCCAAGAGACCAACACATTGAGTGATTTATTTTTATATTTGGAACTCCGTTGATGCTTATAAGATGGGAGTGAAATGAAATGAATTGAACGGTGCATTTAGTTTCCTAGAGGTTCTTTCTTTTTCTGTTAGTATTTATAAATGATCTGGGAAAAAGTTAGTAAATGATTTCTCATCTCTTTGTTATTTTGCTATTCCTTTTCATGGAGTCATACACGTCTCATACTGGGCATGGGATGCAAGCCTTAAATTGAAATTCTTGAAAATATGAATCTGAAGACTTCCATTTGTAATTATGCAGGCAGGCCCTAAAAGTACAATTTGGATGGGTTCCTTGCTAAAAGTAAATCAGATGGAGTTTATATAAAGAAATCACACACATTAGAAGTCGAGTTAGATGATGAGAAATTGATAGAGAGATGAAAAATTTTAACCTAACTTTCAAACTTATTCAGATGTTCTTTCTATGAGTTATCCAAGCGGTGGTCCTTTGAGATAGAACTCAACCAAGTCACATGAGTGCATAAATATCTTCTTTTTCTTTGGAATCCAAATCTATGTTCAAGAACGAAGGGAACGTAGAAGCATGGGCACAGAAATAACGGAACTTTTGTTACATGACATAATGTAGTTGAAATTTTACATTGGGTACAATGCACATAAGAGGAAATTTTATAACATGGGAAGTAGCCACATTTTTCGTTTTTGAAGTGCGCCTGGAAGGACTAGATGTAAATGGGGACTCTTTGAACAAATCTTACTTTCTTGTGTATGCAGGAACCAGAACCAGTAGACTGGGAATATTACAGAAAAGGGATAGGCTCTCGCTTAGTTGATATGTATAAACAAGCATATGATGGTATGTGTCTTCTGTTTCCTAGGTTGGGTATTCTTGGTATTGGCAACTATCTTCAAGAACTGGATTTATTGTGTCAATCAGTCATACTAACCAGATATTCTTCACGTGCTTTTTCTTTCACTTCATTGTTAGTGACAATATTTCAAATGCTTCCTGGTTTGCACAGAAGAAACATGATATATTTATTTAGAATACCACTGTTGATTTTTTTTTTTAAATTATATAAGCTGAACACTAACTGACTACACAAAAATGACACATTATGCAAGAACTATTGAAAGTACGTCCGAAGTTAAAAAAAAAAAAAAACAAGCACTAGGAATTTGAAGTTGTGAATGCATATGGCAGGATTTGGCTCAAATCACTTGAAGTTTAGAGCCAAAAATATTTTCGTCTCTTGATGATTGCCAGCCATGAGTATTTGTAATATATCTTTCCTGTTTGGCTATCCTGGTTGTATTTATGGGCAATTCTGATTGGTCTAGAAAAATCTTTAGTTACTAAAAGTATCTAATTCTTTTTGTTCTTTTGTTAGGTAGCATAACATAAAGTGCTGTATTTTCAAGATTTTATTTTCTATAATATTTGTTCTGTCTGGTTATTCTATTACTCTAAATTCTCTTCAAAACCTCAAGCAAATAGTCACTAGATTTGTCCCTTCTCAATAGCAGATTACCATAAGCACCTTGATGTGCAAGGGTTCTGTTCAACAGTTTTAAAATTGATCCAGGCCACAATTTCTTATAATTTCTGCTGTTTGTTTACCTTAAAAAGGCTTGTTCATTTATACAAAATGAAATGGGCACCTATTGTCTTGCAGCAATAAGCTTGAATTGGAGTGATCTTTGACATTTCGCCAATATAGATGTTCTATGGTTGAATTCCTCAAGATATTTGCTATATGAAAATAAATATTTTCCCGGGAAGAAGTCAAAAAGGATATTTGAATCATTATGTTGGACAAACAACTCGTGAAAATCTGTCTAAGAGGATAATTCCTAAATAATAAACATCCCTGAAACAATCAGTGGCGTGATTAGGGGAAGTGTCAGTGATTTACTTATTTTAGGAGATTGAAGTCCCTGGTTAGCTCTCAAAAGCTTCTTAAAAAGTATCTTCTACCCAGAATTTAGTTGAATTTGGTTACACCCTTTTGCTTGCATCTATTTTAGTGCTTTACCCAAGATGGTTTATCTGATTTGCTCTTCGCTGCAGAAATTAAAATCCCTCAGTATGTTGACAACGTCACTCCTCAGTACAAGCCCAAGTTTGATGCTCTGGTGAGGACAGTTACTAACTCTGTCATCCCATTCGACTTTCCGTAAAACAACCTATTCTACTTTCTGTAAAACAACCCTTGGAACTCTGGGAACTTTGTATTCTTTCTGCACTCTCTTTCCTGATAGACAGATTGGCTTGGTTTTATTTTTAATGACTGCCTGTTGATGAAATTTCAAAAGCACTGTCTTTGATTGGAATAGCTACCTGCCTATCTTGAAAATATGCGGGCTTAACGACAGCCAATAACCAATGAGTTCCCCCACACCTCCCAAAACCAAATTCCAAAGTGGATGGAGTATGCCGGAGGGCATTCCCCACAATGATAGACAGTCAACACATTACCCTTTTATATTTCACGTTATGAACGTTGGAGAATCTTGTAATGAAGTTGCTTCTCTTGTGTTTTAGTTGGTCGAGTTGAAAGATGCTGAGCAGAGGTCACTGAAGGAGTCAGAAAGGCTGGAAAAAGAAATCGCAGAAGTCCAAGAGCTGAAGGTAATGTAGATACTCTTTTTTTCTTTTTTTTGGGTGTACATTCACTCGGCCACCACAACCCTCCCCACCCTTTTTTTTGGCTCACTCACTGGCTCCTCTCTATTGGGATATTACATGTTTTTCATTATATGTAACAGGCGAAACTTAGAACGATGACTGCTGATGAGTACTTTGAAAAGCATCCTGAACTGAAGAAGAAGTTTGATGACGAGATCAGAAACGATTACTGGGGCTATTAGTTTTAGCCTCATGTAGCTGTTCTTGGGACTGGTTGAGCATTTTTGAACTCATCTGCAGTTTATGAATAAAGGGAGAGCCAAATTTGTATTGCCGTTTCATTTCTTGTTTATTTTCAAGACCGTAAACCAGGATACAAAATCTTTGAGCGTGTTAATGCAACCTTCCCTAGGAGGATTAACATGATGTTTCAAATGTTAAATGTAATTTCCTGATCACTTCTGAGTGCATGTTCTGTTTGCACTATTTTGGTATTGACGCTATAACAAGCAGGACCAACCTTTTGTTCTTCCTCAATATTGTCAATTACCATAGCCTATAAGATCTTCCCGGCTGAAACTTTTCACTTGCGAATTCAAATTACAAATACGCACTTTCCAATTCCAATATACGTTTTGAAAGTTGCATGCGTTGAATAAGATTTGTTGAAGATGGCCAAGGTGAACACCTATTTCCTTTTTCCAAAAGAAACGACGGGCAATTTTTATCCATTTTACTTCCGGTCCTCTACTAATCTCTAACTTTCTATGGAGGCAACATGGGTTTCGTTTACAAAGCTCGCGTGCGCTTACATGGCAACAAGTCTCAATGTTTTATACAAGTAGAGAAAAATAATAAGTATGCAAGTTCTGTAATGGAGTATGTTAACTCTAATAGAAAAATTACTAGTAATCCACTAATATTCAAAATCTAGTATTAACGACTAGAGGGAAATCGAGTTAGGACAAAGTTTAACTTAGTTGGTCAAGCTGGTCATGTTTTGGGTTTTCTTTATGCTTTTAAATTTTTCTAAAAAGTTGAAATTTCAATTCGACTCTTCATCATGGTTTACCTGTTTTTTTTTTATTTTCTATTTTGAGAAAATTTCAACTAGGAAACTACAAGTTCTCACAAAGGTGGGTCAATGGTACTCGGTGAGTATGAACAAACATGCAGATGAATGACTTTGTCTTAATACGAACGCGAAACTTTCTCCCTGCAAGTTTGTACGGAAAATGCCAGCAACACCATGAAATCCTGCATGAAAGACACCTGTGCTCTGTTCATCTCCCATCTCTACATAAACTGTTCTTCCAACTCCAGAACTGGCACATTATTGAGTGAAATTCACAGGAAAAAAAGCAGTGAAAATGGGAAGAAAAAGGGCTTTGTTTTTGCTAGTGCTTGCGGTCCGCTGTGCAATGGTGGCGGGTGTGGGTGGATATGAAGATAAGGGGTGGAGGGAAGCGGCGGAAGGTGGCCGAGAAGAGAGTGGAGGAGAGCGGCCGAAAGGAGTGGACTGGTTCTTGTTGCAGGACTCAAAGCAAGTGGTGAAGACTGATGCGGGGAATATGAGGGTTGTGAGGGGTTTTGGTGGAAAATTTTTGAAAACTCCCATGCATGTTGGGTTCATTACCATGGAGCCTAGAAGTCTCTTCATTCCTCAGTATCTTGATTCCAGTCTCATTATCTTTATTCGCAAAGGTAATTGTTTCATTATACAGCGGTATTTGGAAGAGATCTATCAGAATTTTTTTGTCCATTTTGACTGCGAATTCGTCACGGATCAGTAGAAACAGATATTGTACCTTTGATATATGGTTGATTAATTCTTTTAACACTTTGAAACATGGATCCCTCATGGATCAGTAGAAACATTATTTACTTAATTCGGATCACAATTAAAATGCAGGGGAAGCAAGTGTTGGACATGTATACAAAGAGAAACTGGTCGAAAAGCATTTGACAGTTGGTGATATCTATAGAATTGAAGCAGGCTCTGCTTTTTATCTGATTAATGAATCAGAAGAACAGACACTTCATACAATTTGCAGTATCGACACATCTGAGAGCGTAGGTTGGCATACGTTCCAGGTACTTTTCGAGAAATATATGAGATCAACTCCGATTCTTTCTTTTTCTGTGAGAATTTGTGATGTCTATTCGACAATGTTACCACTTTTTGAAATGTTCTTGTGCTTATTTGTACGAGTGCAGTCTTTCTTCATCGGTGGAGGGACATATCCATTGTCGATACTTTCAGGTTTTGAATCTTCAACATTGGCAGCAGCATTCAATGTGACTGAAACTTGTATGGGATCCCATTCTATTGTGCTTTCAACGCAATTATAAACCTATTGATTGACGTTATTTTTACAGATTTCGGCTGAAGAATTGGAAAAGCTGTTAAACAAGCAAGAAGCTGGTCCGATTGTTTATCTGTCTGATTCTGGATCCTCAAACATATGGTCTGGGTTCTTGGATTTAGAGCATCATCAGAAACTCGCGCATTTGCAAAGAGTTGTTCATTTGAAGGAAAATCATAGAAGTGAGGAAAAAGAACAGCAAAAATGGTCATTTAGGAAGCTTTTAATCTCTTTATTTGGAGAGGTAAATAAGAAAAACGAGCACAAAAAAAGTGAAGGGCCTGGTTCTTATAATGTCTACGACAGAAAACCTGATATTAGGAACAATTTTGGATGGAGCATTGCGTTGGACGAGTCCGATTACCCACCTCTTGGCAACTCGGACGCTGGAGTTTATCTTGTCAATCTCTCTGCGGTAGGCATATGTGGCCTAATAAAAAGTCAACATTTACCCTTATACTGCCACATGTCCCTGCTCTATTCCGCCACATTATGAACTGCCACAACTCTGCTCTAGGCTTTTGGTCATAATCTTTTTGTGGCTTACCTTGCAGGGATCGATGATGGCACCGCATGTCAATCCAAGGGCTACCGAGTTTGGCATTGTGCTGAGAGGGGCCGGTACAATTCAAATCGCATGTCCGAATGGAAGTCTAGCTATGAATGCCAAACTAACAGAAGGCGACGCGTTCTGGATTCCAAGAAACTTCCCATTCTGCCACATTGCATCAAAGTCAAGCCCTTTTGAGGTCTTCGGCTTCACCACATCAGCGCATCATAATCGGCCTCAGTTCTTGGCAGGGGCCACCTCGCTACTGCAGACCATTAAAGGGGCTGAACTTGCTACATCATTTGGAATCAGTGAGGAGAAACTGGAAGAGATACTCAACGCTCAGAGAGAATCGGTTATCCTGCCATCGGCCAAGACAACACAGGTTGAGGAGGAGGAGGAGTCCGAGAGGGTAGCAAATATGATCGGGAACCTTGAAGATGACATGGTTACGTTGTTGCCACCAGACAAGACGTCGAAGGAGATGGCGGAGATGGACAAGTCTGAGA